>JAJOOR010010393.1:0-54309 GCA_036250505.1 Solanum acaule | reverse complement strand
CCCCCCCCCCCCCCCCCCCCCCCCCCGTTTTAAGATCCATTCTATGCCTATCTTTAGATTTTCCGTAAATCTATTCATCGTTTAGGCGGAATCTTCTCTTGAATTTAGTAGCGTAGTTCGCTAGCTTTGTTTTTCCTTGTGTGTATAGTCATTACTTTGTTTGAGTTCATTTACTTAATCTAATATGGTGAAGGTGAGTTGTGATTTGGATTTTTTGAATCTTTTCATATGCTTTAAACAGTGAATATCCCATTATCTTATTTGTGTTGTCCAGATATGTTGTCTTGTTTATTTTCTCTAATTTTTGAAAACTAAATATCTCTTAAAAGCACAAAGAGCTATCTCCAAAAAATGAGTTTGACTTTAAGCATTGGCTGTGCATTCCAACCTTTGTATGTTCAAATTTTGTGCAGCCTAACTATTTCTATTCAATTATAACAACTATGTTGTGTGCAACTTTGAGCAAACTAAAATATGCATGTGTAAATGTGAAAAATGAACATAATGCAATTGGTATCTCTTATCGGATATTTCAAATCAAATAAATAAGTTGATGTTGTGGCTACCATTATGTGTCACTTTGTTACATTAAGCTTGAAGTTAAGTCTTATCTGTCGCTCTTTTTCCTTGTTGATTTAGTTACATTAAATTGATTTCTCTCTTGTATGGTCTTAAGCATGCTCATTTTCCCTCAAATTCAAACTCACTCATTCATCTTAGAAGTTGTACTTTTGCTTAAATTGTTATGTGCCATAACGTTTAGCTTTTGTGTGTATACAGATGCAAAATTCATTCTTGTTGATATCCATTAATAGACATATTCACTAAGTTACTAATAGACTTGATGTACTGGCTTGTTACAAATCATGGTTTCTTTAGTCTAATACAAAGATTTAAATGTGTTCTCTTTGAATGAGTTTCTTTTCGATATATGCCTATGTGATTAATACCGTAAGAACTTTTTAGTCTCGCTATTTTGGCAAATTATTTTATACTTCCTTAGTTTGGTTGAATTAATTGTGTTGTTAAAATTTGGTTGGGAAAGACAAGTAATCTTTTTCTTACAACTAACTAAACACATTGTTTAAAATTTAATAGAAATCTGCCAAAGTAATTATTCCCTAATTATTGATATGCATATGTTTTAACTATTTAGTTCCGCTACTTGTTTGCCACATGACTCTAATATCTCTTCCTCCTCTAATGTTTCCTGTACAACCGGAGAGTTGGAGTTTCTACTTTGGAACTCGTTATTGGCCTAAAATATTAGGCCAACAACAATTAGGATCATCGTGATGCTTGGAGTCTCACGAATTAGGAGTCCAATATTTCTTAGCCTTTCTATCTCGGTCTTAATTATATTGTTTGATATGTTGGCTAACCTTTACTTATTTCTACATAACTTTTAAGTTTTTGATATATTAGATTGCTTGTCTGTTTTTTTTTTTTGAAGATTATTTATGTGACCTAATGTTATTTGTTAACAAGATTAAAGTTATATTATAAGCCCTCGGGCAACACTTTTAGAACAAAAAATGATAAAAAAAATATCTCTTCTTGAAAATAGGTTAACTCATAACTTTCTTTTAAGCCTTTCAAGTTGAGGAAAATGGAACTTATAGTTTAAGGATTTTCCTAATGAAGTTTCAAAAAAGGGCTAAAAATAATATTCATTTAGGCCTAACTCATCGTTTAGGACTCCCAAATAAATTTGAAACTAATTTAAAAGCTAAAATAGTTTTCAGAAATCTATGAGACCAAAATAATTAACTTTAAAATAATTATCTTGTGGAAGTATTCTTATTTTTTAAGAAAATAAGTAGGCTTGTATATTTAACAAAATAAATATAACTATAGAATAAGTCCAATAGTTAGGCCCATTTTATATTCTTTACATCACCCCTCTAATATATATATATATATATATTTGCTATATCAAATCAAATATTACTAAAAATATTTTAATTTCTTACTATGTTATTTCAAGATTTTAGATATGCCAACAAGTTCGAAATACAAGGTACATATCTATATATATGTAATACACAGAAAGGTACAAATTTTATACTTCTTAGTTTTTCTCTATACGTAACTTATTATTTTGTTACATTTCATATAATTTTTTCTCATATCTACTATCACTTTTACAAATGATACTTAATTTTTTTACAATTTATAAATCCCTACACTTTAATATACACATTATTTTACTACATATTTGCACCCGACTACTATCTCGTTTTATTTTGTTTTCTTTCATGTCTTAATTCTATATCTAAATAAAACAACAAATTTTTATATCCTTTGAACTCAACATTTATTTTGGATACATTTATATAAGACACATCTATATTTTTCAACATATAAAATTATCATACATTTTAGTACATTTATTTATTTATTTATTTATTACTGTATGATAAAAATATTGCTATTAATTTTATAGACATATATATGTCGTACCTTGTATTTTACTCTTTTCTTAAAAAAATAAAATTTACTTACCATTGATTTTAAAAATAAATAAATAAACAAGTTTTCCTAATTATATTTTCTTAAATTGAGTTTAAGGACTATCTTCGGATAGGCTCTGAGGGATGCTTAATACCTTCCCCTCGAGTAACCAAAACCCTTACTCAGAATCTCACTGGTTTCGCAAATTTAAACAGAGTTTACATTTATAATGATTTTCCTAATATTTTCCTTAAAATTTAGGTGGCGACTCTAAAACAAAAATAAAACAATTTTTCCAAAAATCAGAGTGTCAGCCATATTACGTTGTAAACTGTTTCGACCAGTTCGAAATAGGGGTGCGACAATCAACAATGCAACATTCAATACATACATGCATCATAATGAAGCATGAACAAACATATATCACACAATCATAGAATCACAACCGTCACCTCCCTCGAAACAAGATTGAATCCCCTAAGAAACTTGATTCTTCCCTTTTTCAGATTCGTTCCACTTGTTCTTGGTCTACAAACAATCATAATAACACGGAAATCAATAAACAATCGTTAATTATCCGAATTACTAACAATTCTATCAACCCTAGATCATACTCATGATCTCAATATCCAAGTTGGGGCTTTTCTCACCATAATACTCGGATCAAAACTCTTCCCCATCGATAATTACCCATTAGATTACTTTCTATGGATCGAAAAACAGCTTCGAGGAGTGAAAAGGTTACCTTTAGCCTCAAGATTGGTGGAAAACTGTCAAGAGTCGCCCGGGGTTCGTTCCTTAGCTCTAAAATTCAAAAAGTGCAGAATAAGGTCGTTTAGGGGTTTATTTACAACTTTAAGTCGCGTCTGGCCCGCCACAGCGGCCCTCATCGCGCTACAACAGCCCTGTCAGAGTGACCAATTCCAGCGCCAGAGCGGCTTGCACGAAATAGTGAGCTATTTAATTAGTTCCAAGACCCCCATTTCACAACTCACCTCTAACCAACGACACTCAGAAAATCCCTTTTACGCTAAGATCGATTTCGGGAGTTCTACTTGCCCGAATTCAATTCCGTGAAGTCATACGGATTCCTTAACGAGTTATCTATTCCCTCATGAAATCAAAATCATAGTTTGATCACCCGATTGTTACCAAATTCCTCTATGCCTTAATGACTCCGATTTCGTCCAAATTTGGACTAGGTTGGGAAATTTCAAGTTACAACGAAAAAGTTTTCCAACCCAAAAAAATTTCCCGTTGACTTTTCTATAACGGCGGAGCCCGGTCGTTACAATAGACACTAATTTACCCATCACTCGTCCCCGAGTGACAAATTTAGGAAAAATAGGCTAAGTAAGGAATGGAGTAGTACATGAATCGACGAACAATTGAGGATACTTGTCTCGCATGTCCCTCTCGATTTCCCAAGTAGCTTCCTCAACTGGACGATGCTTCCATTGCACTTTCATGGACTTAATCTCCTTGGTCCTCAGCTTACGCACATCTCGATCAAGAATTGCAATCGGTTCCTCCTAGTATTGGAGGTCTTTGTCTAACACAATTGAGTCCCACTTAATGATGTAATCCCCGTCACCATGATATCTCTTTAACATGGACACATGAAATACCGGATGAACACCCGATAGATTTGGAGGTAAAGCCAATCTATACGCCACCTGTCCTACACATTCAAGAACCTCAAAGAGACCAATGCATCGCGGGCTTAGCTTACCTTTCTTGCCAAATCTCATCACCCCTTTCATGGGTGATACCTTAAGAAGAACATTCTCACCGTTTTGAAATGCCATGTTTCTTACCTTACGATCAACATACTTCTTTTGTCTACTCTGGGCTGCTTGACGCTTAGCTTGAATACTCATCACCTTATCTTGAGCATCCTTCACTAAATCAACCCCCAAAGGTTTCACATCTCCAGCCTCAAACCATCCTATCGGTGATTTACATCCCCTCCCAGAGTTCCTCAAACGGTGCCATATTTATGATGGAGTGATAACTATTATTATAGGAAAATTCACACAATGGTAAGAACTTATCCCAATGTCCTCCGAAGTCAATCACACATGCCCTCAACATGTCTTCTAACACTGCCCATCTGTCTGTGGATGGAAGGTTGTACTAAAAGTGAGTTGTGTACCCAATTCGTCATGTAATTTCATCCAAAACTTAGATGTGAATTGGGTACCACGGTCTGAGATGATAGAGAGGGGCACCCCATGCAACCTCACTATCTCTTTCACATAAACTTTAGCCAATTGTTTAGCATTAGAATCTATTCTTACCGGAATAAAATGGACTGACTTAGTCAATCTATCTACCACTACCCAAATAGAATCAAACTTCCCCAAAGTCTTGGGAAGACAAACCACAAAATCCATGGCTATTCTTTCCCACTTCCATTCCAGAATTGACATTCTTTAAAGCAAACTTGCAGGCCTTTGGTGTTCATATTTCACTTGTTGACAATTTTGACACTTAGCCACAAACTCTGCTATATCCTTCTTCATGGTCGGCAACCAGTAAATTCGCTTCAAATATCGATACATCTTCATCACACCCGGATGAATAGAATATCGCGAACCATGGGACTCTATCAACAACTTTTGAATCAAATCATCAACTCGAGGAACACAAATTCTTCCTTTGAAACTAAGTACACCTTCCGCATCAAGAGTGGTCTCTTGTGCCTTACCAAGCGCAGTCTTCTTTCTAAGCTCCTCCAAATTTTCATCTTCAAATTGTTTGGCCTTGATCTCCTCAATGAATGTGGCCCTAACTTCAATGATAGCTAACACCCCACCTTTTTCTAAGATGCCCAATTGCATGAACTTAGACTCCAAGGTCTGAATTTCCTTAGCCAAAGGTCGCTCGGTTACACTCAAGCAAGCTAGACTACCCATACTCACCGCTTTTCGACTCAAAGTATCTGCCACAACATTAGCCTTACCTGGATGGTATTGAATGGTCACATCACAATCCTTGAGTAACTCCATCCACCTTCTCTGTCTCAAATTCAGATCCTTTTGAGTGAACACATGCTGCAAACTTACATGATCGGTAAACACCTCACACTTGACACCATAGAGGTAATGCCGCTAGATCTTAAGAGCAAATACTACTGATGCCAACTCTAAATCATGTGTTAGATAATTCCTCTTATGCCCTCAATTGACGTGATGCATAAGCTATAACATTCTTATCCTGCATCAACACAACACCCAAGCTAGAATGCGAAACATCATAATAAACAATAAAATCTTTACCTTCCACCGGTAATGCTAGAATAGGTGTGATGGTCAAAAGAGTCTTGAGCTTCTGAAAGCTCTCCTCACATTTTTCAGTCCATTCAAATGATATCTCCTTTTTGGTCAAATTAGTCAAGTGAGTGGCAAGATAAGCAAATTTTTTCACAAATCGACGATAGTAGCTAGCGATCCCCACAAAACTCCTAACTTCCGTCACAGAACTAGGCCAAACCCAATTATTAACCGCCTCAATCTTTGAGGATCTACCTTTACCCCTTCTTTCAAAACTACATGTCCCAAAATATGCAACCGAACTCAATCAGAAATCACACTTAGAAAATTTTGCATACAACCTTTGTTTCCCAAGAACACCCAGAACAATACGAAGATAGTCGAAATGCTCTTCCACACTTTTCGAATAGACTAGAATATCATCAATAAAGATTATAACAAACGAATCAAGAAATGTCTTGAACACACCATTTATCAAACTCATAAAGGTTGCCGGTGCATTAGTCAACCCAAACGACATAACTAGAAACTCGTAGTGCCTATAGCGAGTTCTAAACGCCGTCTTGGGCACATCCCCATGCTTAATTTTTAATTGATGGTAACCAGGCCTTAGATCAATTTTAGAGAAGACTGATGCACATTGCAATTGGTCAAAATGATCATCTATTCACGGCAACAAGTACTTATTTTGAATGACCCTATTCAATTGTTGATAATCTTTACACATCCTCATACTACCATCCTTTTTCTTAACAAATAAAACTGGGGCTCCCCATGGGGAAACACTAGGGCGAATAAATCCTTTATCAAGAAGCTCTTTGATTCGTGCCTTGAGCTCTCTTAATTCAGATGGGGCCATGCGATATGGAGGAATAGAAATGGGGCGGGTACCAGGTTCCAAATCAATGCAGAAATCTATATCTCTATTCGGAGGCATACCAGACAAATCAGTAGGGAACACTTCTCTAAATTCTGCCACCACAAGAATAGACTCAATAAAGGGAGACTCAACCTCAACATCCCGAGTATGAGCCAAATAAGCCAAACACCCCTGCCCTACCAGTTTCCTAGCCCGAATGGAGAATATGATCTTAGCTTGCTTGGGCTTGTACACCCTTCCCACTCTAACTTTTCCCTTCCAGGAATTTCTAGAGTCATAGACTTAGTATTACAATTCAACACAACATAATAGGGGGACGACCAAGTCATGCCTAAGTTTATATCAAAGTCAATCATATCCAAAATAACCAAATCTGCCCAAGTATGAAATCCCATAAACAAGGACAAACACGATAGACATTGGTGACTATGACAGACTCTCCAACTGTGATAGAAACATAGATGGGGGCATCAATCATATCACAAATCATATCATACTTCGAGGAAAATTGCAAAGACACATAAGAATAAGTAGATCTCGGATCAAATAACACATTAGCCATCCGATCACAGATAAGAATAGTACCTGTGATCACCACATCGGACGCCTCCGCCTCGGTCTTTCCTAGAAAGGCATAACACTGAGCCCTATCATCTTGACGGGCGACTTCCCTGCCTGGTTGCGCCACGCCTTTGCCTGCATTACCATTTCCATGACCCCCACGACCTAGATGATTACCTCCTCACCCACTTTGTGGACGTCCTTGACCATTATTATAATTCACCGCGGTTACCACTACATTAGACTGCTGCTGTGTGGAATCCAACATGCGCGGGTAGGGACAATCTCTCCTTATATGCCTAGGTTCTCCACAATTATAACAAGTGTGATCAAAAGATTGCCTGTTGCCCACCGAAGGTGCGACTCCCTGGCTATCCTGAATTAAATTTTGAGGCGGAGTTCCAGAATAATTACTTGTAATGTGGGCATAACGGACTGAATTGGTCGGGCTGCAAGTGTTGGTCTACCAGATCCTCTAAAATAGAAGCCCTGAAAGTTACCAGAATTATTGGCTTTCTTAGCCAATGCCTTAGCCTGACCGTCTCGCCTCACCCCCTCCACTTTCTTCACAAAGTATTCATTAAAGCTTTTTCCTACAGACGTCATATGAACATACAATACCTGCAACTCAGAATTAAGTCCCCTAAAAAACAGACGAAGCCTCTCTTCCTTAATAGTCACCAACTACGTAGCATATCTAGACACAACATGGAACTTGGCCTCATAAGCAGCCACATACATACCACCTTGCTCTAAAGCCATGAACACATCCTTCTTGCGATCTCTCAAAGTCCGGGGCACATGTTTTTCTAAGAATAGAGCATGAAACTGAGTCTAAGAAAGCGGGGGTGAAGTTGAAGATCTGCACTCCACATAAGCTCTCGATACTGCTTAGCCTCACCTTGAAGCTGAAAGGTCACAAACTTAACTCCATGCTGATGGACGATTTCCAACTTATGAAGCTTCTCATAACAGTCTAAAATAAACTCATAAGCATCCTCACTCTCAAAACCAAGAAATACAGGAGGCTTTAGCTTCAAAAACGTAGTCAACATTTCATGCTCATTACCAATCATAGCAGGACCCAACAAAGGACGAAAGAAAGCATCAGTACCTCCAATTCCACCCGTCTTGGGAGCAGTTTTAGCAACAGGGGGATGGGCGGGAGCCTGAGCTGCTTGAGCAGAGGGAAGCACTCCAGGACCAACCAATCCTTTCAAGAATGACATAATCTGTTGAGCTAACACTGGGTCTAGAGTGGGAATACCTGTAGTCTCAGCCTGCACCTCTTCCTCTTGTCCAACATCCTCATCATTCTCAACCTCAACATCCTCATCTATCTTTTCATGGTGCGAAGAAGAAACATCATTCCTAGGAACATTCTCAACTGGTGTTCCATCCCTAGTAGGTGACACTCTTCCACGGCCTCTACCCCTTGCTCTTTCTCTACCCTTGCCTCAAGCGCGACCTCTCACTGCAGATTCCTCAGCTGGAGCATTGACGGGAGCTACGATCCTGACACCGTTGAACCTAGTGTTAACCATCTGCGGACAGAAGAGTGAAAGAGGTTAGATACCAATTCGAATCGACAAATATCAATTGGAATCAAGTTATAGCACGAAAGAAGACAAGAGAAACATAGAAAGATTTCCTAAAGTCCTATAGCCTCTCAAAGAAAAGTAAAGGCGTCCCCGTACCATTCTGCAAGACTCTACTTGACTCGTTTTGGTACATCGAGATCACCAAACCTAGGCTTTGATACCAACTTTGTCACGACCCAGACCGTCGTGATTGACATCCACACTAATCCTCCGATTGGAGAACCACTACTACAACCCAAACCAAGCAACTAAACCAAAAACTAAGGCATTTAAATTACGGAAGCAAGTTAAATACTAAGGAAAGAAATAGAGTTCCCATAAACTCCAACAAAAGTCTAACAATAAAACTAACATTGCAGAAGTAATACCTAGAACCTGAAAGTCAATGTACCAAAACATCTAAAGTTTAACAAGTCTAAAAAAGAAGGGATACAACCCCAAACTAATGAACTAATTAAATACTAGAGAAGTCTAAGTCTGAAATGTAGACATAGATGAAAGGAGAACTCATTGCAGCCCGAAAGAATTGGCTCACCCTTGAATTCAAACGATCCTTGATCTTCTAGACGAGGTCTGTCAATAGCTGCTTGAAGATGCCCTGTACTCAACAAAAATAAGAGCAAGTGCAATATCAATACACAACCACAGTTTACTAGTAGGATGACACGGCTATCCCACTAAGTGTAATATAGGAAAGTCATTACAACATCATAATCATGCAACATATCAAACATATACAATATCGATTATCACATGCTCAACAATATACATTTATAACAAGTCATTGGTTCTCTCATGGAACCCAAACCCAAACTGTTAGCATACCATAATGTGGTACCCAATCCCATAGTCATACCGAAACGTGGCAACCGATCCCATCTTTATGTCGGAATAAGGCAACCGATCCCAGTTAGTTATGCTAGAACGTGGCAACCGATCCTTTCAACACACCACAATCACAATCACAAGCATATTCTCAATATCATACAATCAAGAAGTGATTCATGGCAAATAGTTATCCGTTCATACTCATTTACATTTAATGTGATCAATAATGTAACATTCAATACATGCATGCATCATAATGAAGCAAGAACCAACATATATCACACAATCATAGAATCTGATAACCAATTTATCCCATATATATAGCTAAGTTGAGAGCATTTTTAGTAGTCGAAATTAAGTTTTGAGGGTCTTGTGATGTCGATTCTTCTAACCAATATGATTAGATGTTTCAGGGTGAAAAGCATAGAAGAACGAGCCAAAATAGGGAACCTGGTCAGAAGTCGGGAAATGGAAGACGAAGTTTTGGAGAAAAGGGCCAAGAAGCTGGAGAATACACCACGAAGGAGCATCTCTGCGTCGCGGAGCCAAAATGCGTATGCAGAAATGGAATTCCACTTAACAATGGAGTGCGCGATGGGAGCGCACATCTGCGTGCAACTATAGGTGAGGGAACAGGTCCGCATCGCGAACCTGGACGCCAGAAATTGGCCACGTGTTTTATTTTAGACTATAAATAGTTTAAGTGTATTATTTCATTGGATATTCAGTTCTAAATAGACGGGAGAGTAGCGATTTGGGCGACTTGGCTAACCCTTTCTGGGGCTTTTCTTCTACTCCTTCATTTTGGTAAACTCTTTCATGATCCATAAACATTACTTGATGATCCTTTGTTCTATGAGTAGCTAAAGTCCCTTTTTCTAGGGTTGTAGCTACAATTAATGGTATATTAGTATTTGTTTCTAGCATGAGATGGGCTTTCTTGTGATTTATGCTTACATTCTTGTTCAACTATTTTGATGCATGATCAACATTAAGATACACTTGTTGTCTGCTCTTGAACTCGAAAGATGAATGGAGGGATAGACCAAAGAATCTGAGAAGTGTGTTCACTCTAATGTAAAATTAGAGTGTTTTGCATATAAGATATTCTTATACCTATATACTGCACTTGATTAATATGCAAGAAGATAGCTTAATGTTTTGCCATTGGTTCATGTCTATCCCCGCTCAACGATGTAGTTAGGCTGTCAATGGTGGTAGGCGATTAGAGGTTGGGAGACCATGATCGTAAAATGAACCTTCCAAATCCATAATGATGTTAGTCTGTCGAATGCTAGGATAAAGTAATTTTATGCCAGAAATCGGGTTATGCTGCAACCCTAGATTACTTTCCCAAATTGTGAAATTCTCTTGTTTAAAACTATTTGATTGTAGTACTTACTTTATGAGATTGTTCAACTTAGTAATTATAATCAAGTTTCTAAAATTGTTTGACACATAAGTAAATTTATTTTAAACCTAACAAAGTTGTTGTCTGTGATTTGAAGTCCCTTGGATTCGATAATCCGGCTCGAAAGAGTCGCTGTACTACTAGAGTGACCACATGCACTTGCGTGTGCTTTTGGACACAACAAGTTTTTGGCGCCGCTGCCGGGGACTTTAAAATAGGCAGATTTATAATTTTTGAGTATCTAAATTTTTTGTACAAGTGTTGACAACTTGATCTTGGCTCTTCATTTCACAGGTTGTGTCAGGTTTGCACACTGGAAGACAACCAGGACTTGGTAGAGCCCTTAGCTGAACTGGAGAGATTTGTTCGTTACCGGAGAAGGCAAAGAAGACTCACTTATCATGTTCCTCTTGTGGCTAGTGAACCAGAAACTTCAAAAGAAAGGAAGGATCAAGACCCACTGGTAGAAATGGCAGAAATGAAAGTGAGGGATGTGGCAATCCGGGTTGTGAATTCTTGAGTAGCAACTTGGTAATGGGGAAAGTGATTGAAATAGAAGAATTGATGTTGGTTCGAATTCTTGAGTAGAATCTGAGATGTTTAGGTTTGTATGTTTGGGCTGGGGTGAATTATGTGAATCATATGCTGAAAATACCATTGGGAAGTCTGAGTGCCGTGGTGTTTGTGAAGTTGTGCTCGAGAATAGGTGTGGGGTGGCCCTCCATTATTGAGCCTCAATACCTGATCGGAGTTTTGCCTAATTGCAGGTTACCATGTCTAGCACACAAAGGTTGGTCAAAGCGGTGGCGTCTAGCAGTCGTAAGAGAGTAAGAACAGGCACCACAATTCCCCCAGCACCTGCAGTCCTAAGAGGACAAACTCAGCGCTACGGGGCCAAGGCTGTCACATTGGAGGGCAAGAAGTGGTACAAATCACACACGGAAGCCAAGTACTTCTCGGATGTGATAATTGATGATGTCAACCTAGAGAGGGAGTTCCCACACATTATGCGTCGCCTGCACGAGCTGCATATGGGTTTCATTTTTCAGGATCTATCCGAGTGTAATGTTAGTGTGGTGCGGGAATTCTACGCAAATTGGAAGCCAGATGTCCGTTCTCACTTTGTAACCGTGCGGGGCGTAGAGGTTCCTCTGACACCTTCAGCTATAAATCAAATACTGGGGACTGCAGATGCCCCTTCTGATGTCCTCACGGGGATCAATATCAGCCCTCCGTATCAACAGATTCGACATGCTTTGTGTGGGGCGCAGTCCACTGCGAAATGGATTCGGCATGGACACTGTGGTTATCATCAGTCATATCCTTATGCTCACATGAACCGGGAACCTCAAGTATGGTTAAAAATTGTCATGAATTGTCTGATACCAGGGCTGCACTTTACCGAGGGACGAGAGATCGTGTATGCTTTAATGAAGGACCTACCCATCAATGTAGGAGCGGTGCTAAAATCGGCCATGCGCAAGGCTAGAGTACATCAAGGTCGAAGGTATGCATTTGGGGGACTAATTACTAATTTATGCAGGCAAGCTGGAGTTCCAAAAGAGAGTGTGAACTACATGGCGCCTCTGTTCACCATACCCCTAGATGTCACGAAGACAAAGGAGTCGGAGACCATGCATGGACCCACCCTCACCATAGCAGAGCGCAATTGGAGGGATGAGATGATCATGGCGCGCATGTTTGGATTGGAGATGCTGCGTCATAGAAATGGATGCAGAGTATCAACTCAAGAGCAGTTGGATGAAGTGGCAACGAAGTACCCCTGAATGAACAGGCTGAGGCATTACTGGGACTTGGACGTGCATTTATCGAACCCATATGGGATGATGTCCCAACCGATGAGGATAAGAGGTGAACCATGTCGGATAGAGCCCTTTTCTCATTAAGTTGTCTTGTAAGGGATGCTTCTTTGGCTAATAGCCACACAAAAACAAGCTATTTTGTGTGCTATTTTAGTTTTCTATATTTTTTCCATTGATAATTAGCTATCCGTTGATTGGGCATATTAATCATTTTTGTAAGTTGTTCATGTGAATTTTCTTGACAGACTTTAAGAGTAAGATAATCGAGTGATTGCTTGCATAAACCATTCTTCATGTGAATTTTCTGGGTAGTAAGAGCATGTATATATTTCATGCCAAGTTAGTCAAAACATGTAGTGTGGAAGCAGAAGTATACAAGTTATGGTTTCTTGTGAACTACTGGATATTTTGAACATATTGTTCGCAACTTTGTTGTTATTGTTCCTTTCTTTCAGAATGCTATGTAATGCTTTCCCTAATATTTTCATGAACTTTAATAATTTATTTTTCCTATAATTGTTTTGAATTGTTTCCTTGATAATTTTTTCCCTCAACATTAGAAAAAAGATAATTTGAACATATAAAAAAATTGAAAAATTGCTGCCAGTCATCTACCCAACTCTGTCTTCCCTAATTGAACTTCTCAATCCAAGATTACCTTGAACCTCATTAGGCAAATTCCTTCGCCACCATCCCTTGATACACCCCTTTCCCATATAATCCTTCATTCCTTTTATTTACCATCATACCACCATCATCAATATCATCGTTGTTCTTATCTTTGACAGAGAAGCATCACTTAAACAAAAAATCAGATGAGTTCACTGCTAAAGATTTTCATTAGAGTAGAAGAGAATTTCATAAAAAATAAAAATCAAATTGCGTCAAAAAGAAATCCGGCGAAAAATTCATTTTTCCGACAAGACTAATACAATTTGAAATTATTTCTTCAAATTGTTAAGAAATTCAAACCCTAAAAATCTCACAACATAGAATACGAAAAAAAGTCAACAAATTGTTGGGTTCGAAAGTGATTAGGGCGTCATGCGAAAGCTTACAATTGCAATCAAGACGCTGATAAATTAGATGACAAATAAAGTTATACTAAAACATAATATTATTAATAGTGTTTGGCCAAACAACCTACATATGATAAAATGAATATGAAAAAAAAATATAAACATGTTGAGAGAAAATCTCCTCATATACAAAACTCTCTAAACGACTACATTGTGGATGTTATTGTTTTCTTGATATGAGAAGATAGATCTTCAATTCATAGATCTCCAAACTTTTCTTCTAAGGAAAGAATAAACAAAATATGGAAGAAAAATATATTTCCTTTCACGAAAAGTAAAAACACTTATGGTAATATTTTGTCTTTTCTTTTTGGAAAAAATAAACTTCAAATAAGGTAAGAAAATCAGGGCAAAACCCTAACAAATCACCCCTTTTGACTGAATTTTCTTGACAAAACTTGATCCGCTTTCTTCATATGTTTGATAATTTTTTTCTTCAAAAAATCTTCATGTATCACTGCTTCTTACCACGATTTGAAAATTGATATGGGTTAAAATTTGGAGCCCTGTGTTAAAAGTTATGAGCATGGTTGAAAGTGGAGCTCATGCGTTAAAAGTTTTATGCATTAGTTGAAAGTGGAAATGATGCGTTAAAAGTAAGATGCATGAGTTAATAGTGGAGCTCATGAGTTAAAAGTAAGATGCATGAATTAAAAGTGGAGTCTGAACATTAAAAGTTTGTTGGGTTAAAAGTTGATTTTGTTTTTAAGGATATAGCAGCGGGATTGTTGAATATATATTTGAAAATTTTCTCCACATGAAGTAGCACAAAAATCTTCATTATCATCACAAACCACTTGAATCTGTCTTCAATCTTGTTCAACCATTGGATCATTGAACCATGTGCTCTGATACTACTTGTTGGGTATGAAAGTGATTAGGGCGTCATGCAGAATCTTACAATTGTAATCAAAACGGTGATAAATTAGATGACACATAAAGTTATACTAAAACATAATATTATTAATATGGTTTGACCAAACGACCTACATATGATAATACTAATATGAAAAAAAACATAAACATGTTAGGAGAAAATCTCTCCATAAACAAAACTCTAGAAATGTCTACATTGTGTATGCTATTGTTTTCTTGAAATTTATAGATCTCCAATCTTTTCTTCTAAGGAAGAGTAAACCAAATATGGAAGAAAAATATATTTCCTTTCATAAAAAAGAAAAACATTTATGGTAATTTTGTCTTTTGTTTTAGGAAAAAATAAATTTCAAATAAGGTAAGAAAATCAGGACAAATCCTAACAAACCTTCCTTTTTAGCTGGAATTTCTTGACAAAACTTGATCCGCCTTCTTCATATGCTTGATAATCTTGCTCTTCACAAAATATTCATGTATCACACTGCTTACCATGATTTAAAAATTTATATGGGCTAAAATTTGGAGTCATGTGTTAAAAGTAATGAGCAGGGTTGAATATGGAGCTCATGCGTTAAAAATAATATGCACGAGTTGAAAGTGGAGCTCATGCGTTAAAAGTAACATGCATGAGTTAAAAGTGGAGCCTGAACATTAAAATTTTGCTGGGGTTGAACGTTGATTTTGTTTTTAAGGATAGAGCAACAAAATTATTGAAAATATATTTGAAAATTTTCTGCAAATGTAGTAGCACAAAAATCTTCATTATCATCACGTTGATTGCAAATTGATTTGAAACCACTTGAACATGTCTTCAATCTTGTTCAACCAGTGGATCATTGAACCATGTGCTCTGATACCACTTATTGGGTTTGAAAGTGATTAGGGCGTCACGCGGAAGCTTACAATTGCAATCAAGACAGTGATAAATAAGATGACAAACAAAATTATACTAAAACATAGTATTATTAATATGGTCTGGTCAAACGACTTACATATAATAAAACTAATATGAAAAAAAACATAAACATGTTGGGAGAAAATCTCTCCATAAACAAAACTCTCTAAACGACTACAATGTGGATGTTATCGTTTTCTTGATATGAAAAGATGACTCATTTGTTGCTACAGATTTCTCAAATGTTGCAACATATCAGCTATCTATAGCAACATTTGATTATGTTGTGGATTAATAGAGTTAAAAAAGAATTGGTTGGAGCAACATAACATCACATACTATGTAGTTGCTCTCAATATAAGATAACATAACATAATAGATAAAATAAAACATTGTCATTAATTTAAAACACATTGTAAAGGCTCCAAGATCCTAGATACTATCCCAGCATCCCAATTCCATTGTATTCGACCAACTATATTGTCACATAACGTGGTGTCGGGAGGTTGAATTGTTGTGTTGGTAATAAAATGCTCAATAAATGCAAGCGAATATGACCCGCACATGGATTTGGTGTTATTTTTTACCATGGGTTCCAATCGACCTTCAAATTTCCATGGTTCATTGAGGAACTTATTTGGAAAATGCTTCATTATTCCACTTTGCCTCAACAAGCTTGACAGCAACTCAAACACATGTTGTATGAATGTCAAAAACATGGCATGTTCCATACTCATCAGGTTGCAGCCATAAACATTCATGCGACCCTACTGCAAAAGGATCTCAAGAATCACAAAAGGAGTTTTGTTCATGTTCATGACTGCCAAAATCCTTTTTGCACCAATCTAATCTATGCCTCATACATATGGTCTAATGCCCCTGACATAGTCAATCAAATCGGCATTCCATACAAACTCATTAATTAACTGTCTAAAGCTTATGCCACCTACTGTTGTTGCCTCCTCGTTGATACTGTCATACCTTTGTTTGAAGTTGGTATAGAAGTAGAGATCCATGATGCTATCTGTGAAATCGTAGTGCTCAGGGTATCTCAAATGCCTCTCCCGCATGAGGCTAAAAATTTCATCAATATACTGAAATAACAATTAATATTAAAGAGTAAATAAGAGTAATGATTGAAAAGATAAAACAAACAAACATTTTAAATTGAAGAAGGTTAGTAGAGAAAAGTTACATAGTCTTCCCACCAAATATTCATGCTTGTCATGGCCCTGAAATCATTTCAACTAAAATAATGCATGCCGTACTGAGCACACAGTTCCTTTACTTTCATCAGTTCCAATAGATTGGTCTTTTTAGTTACAGGCACCAACTTATAAATATTCACTTGCTTGAGCTCCAGCTTTTCTCCTACGGCCATTGGAAATTCTCCAAATATTTTTTTCTTCAAATTCTTTATTGCCTTGATAAAGGATTTTTTTCTCCACTTGGCCTGTGGAGTATTAGGATCCCCAACCTTGTTTGATGGAGTGACCCTAACCCCCCTCTTGTAGTTAAATTCATTAACAATCTCACTCAATGTTTGAAGATACATGATAGAATCGTCATCATGTTTCTTGCACTTCTCACATAGAAATCTAGATCATCGACTGCAGGAGGTAGCCCCAACACTTTTTCCACCAAAACCAACATCAGCACCAGCACAAATTCGACCACCAACACCAATACCAATAATAACACCAGCCCTTACAGCTGCATCAACCATATCCTCGTTAGAAACAACTAACTGGTCATCAACTCTTGCTCTTTTGATGGTTGTTGCTCCAGTCAATTCCCTTTTAACTCTATCCATTATAGGATCAAATAAGGTTTCAACCAACCCTAGAGTAATCATAGATGATACTTGCAATTCCTTTTCTGTAGGGACAAGTCATGGATGCACAACCTAAAATTATAAAACTGAGTAATATGTAGGAATATTTGGATTAGATGTTGTAACAGATGTGTCATATGTTGCTACAGATTAGTGATATGTTGCAATATATGGGCATCTGTAGCAACATTTGTGTCACATGTTGCAACAGAGGGATCATATGTAGCAACATATGAATCATCTATAGCAACATTTGGATAACATGTTGTTACAAATGGGTCAGATATTGCTACAGATGGGTGTATGCCTCATCTATAACAACATTTGACAGATATGACAATTTGAAAATTTTAATATAACAACTTACTGCATCATCACGAGGGTTCAAAAGATCTCGAGGATTTTTGACATTTTTTGCTGTCAACCATCTCAATATCCTTAGAGATGAAATCTCTTCCTTTGTAGTTACTTGATGCCTCAAATGAGGAATGGCTTCAAACGCCCAAGCCTATAAGAAAGGAAAACATGTCACAAATCAAATGTTAAATTATTCAATAAAATATAAAAAGATTAAGAACATTTATGTTTACCATGAAAGCCCATGGAAAACAAAATAAGTTATTGGTCTCTGGAGATAAAGGAGCCAACAAGTATTTGATAGTCAATTCGTAGTTGCCATGACCCCAAGGAAAGTTGTTGAAAGCCTCAATATCCTCGGATAACTTTACGTAATTAAGGGGTATGTTGTTGTTAACATCTTTGGACATAAGTACATTATGTACAAACCAAAGTAAGCACAATGACTCCTTGTGCTTCTTTGATGTATCTTTGTCATTCAACAAAGCTACCAATTTGGGGTTTTTGAAGCTTAGGCCAACAAGGGACACCAAGTCCCGCTCCTCAATTGACTGTTCCTTACTTGTTTGTGCTTCTCCTCCTTTCTTTCGTCTCCGTGGTTATTTTTTGGCTGTGAAAACAGGGATTAACTCAGAAGGAGAATGGCAAACTCATTTTTGCCAAAGAAGAGTGGCATGCCACAAGAATTAATAAACACCTCATCCTTCTTTTCATTATTCTAAAAATTGAAACCTTCTTTTCAAAAGTTCATAGACAATAGTCAGTTGAAAATGTGCATTATTATTCATTCGCAAATCAAGATATTGACCAAAACAATTATTCCTAAAAATATCTTCCAAATCATTCTCCCGGAATATGGTCCCAAAGTAGTCGAGAGATTTTCCAATGGTTGTCCTTATAATGCTATTACCAGTAGCATTAGGCTGGAAATGCATAGGGAAAGTGTGTGCATTGACAGTTTTGATCACATCATCCTCAACTTCATTTTTTCTTCTTCGTCAACTTCTTTATTTTTTCGTTTATCTTCCTCAACATTTTTTTTCCTTCTTCTTCCTCAACTTCTTTTTTTTTGTCTTCTTCTTTCTCAACTTTTATTTTTCTTCTTCTCTTCTTTCTTCATCATCAACTTCATATTTTTCTTCTTCTTTTTCTTCATCATCATCAACTTCATTTTTGTCTTTTCTAGCATCATCATCCTCATTTTTTTCTTGTCCTTCTTACTCTACAACAACTTCATGGAGAATTTCAAGATCTTTTTGAGAAAATTCTGGTTCTACTTGAGAAGAAGAAACTCCTGACTCTACTTGAGAAGAAGAAACTCCTTCAGATGCAAGTTCTTCTAAAAGTGTGGAACTGCAATTTTCATTCTTCGTCCTACAAGTTTTAGTCCTAGGCCTCTTCTGGATCTTTGTATCAATTGTTTCAGTTGTTAATACATTTTTTCTTTTGACTGGAGGCATTATATTTGTATCTGCAACCACAAAATCAAATATTTCTTAACAAAATTAACAACCAAACACAACAACACAACACAGAACAACACATCACCCCTCAGAAAACCCCAAATACAATTCAATACCACACATGAACCAACCAACAGACCACAAAACCCTCCTTAAACCCTAGCAACCCAACTACAAATTGAAGCTTTTTGAAACCAGATAATATTTTAAAAGGAATAACAACCAACCAAACTAACCATCCTACAAACAAATAAGCGATAAACCACTAAAAACATCATGATTTGTATCAGTAAGTGTTTCAAAATCCTAATTAAATTTTACCTGAGAAGATATCGACGATAAATTAGGAATGATGAGGGAAACAACGACTTTTTGTAGAAAATATCACAACAGATTACACTGATGTTGTAGAAATTATCGCAACAACAACTGGATCTATGAAGAAGAATAATGGAGAAACAAGAGAGATGAAAGGAAAGAAAATGGAAATTAGTAAAGTAAATTAAATTTGGAATATGAAACGACCTTTTATAGAGGAGAGAGGGAAAAAGAAGATTGTTTTCAACCTTTTTTTTTTTTTTTGAATTTTGACAATATAATGTTGCAACATATGACAATTAAAAGTGACATATGTTGCCACATATCTCCTTTCTGTTGGGGCACATGTAGGTAATTCTGTGGGTTTTTTACAACCGAGGTTATATATCTTGCCACATATCACCTTTCTGTTGGGGAACACACATATAATTATGTGATTTTTTTACAATAAAGGCTATATATGTTGCCACAGATACCACATTTCTTCCTTTCCAACATAATTGAAATTTGTTCCAACAAAATAAAAATAATAATAATCATTAATATTATCAGCAAAAATGAATACTTCACCAATTCTTTTTTACAACTTATCAACAATAAGGTAATTCACAGTGGTATACATAACCATTAAAACTATATCTAATCAATGGTGATAACCACAATATTTTCATCTGGAGATATGAACTTTGCTTTTTTAGGTCTAGGCCTCCGTGGGTCGTCATTGTCACTAACATAGACACTCCAAGCATTTAAAATCTCATAATTCCATAGGAGTGAAGCATAGCTCATGCGAAGGGATTGAGAAATAATTCCATAAGATGGTACTTGTAGTCCATCACTCAAAAACTCAGTGTATGCAGCAACAAAAGGTTCACAATCTTTGCATGGTATATCATGAATTAGAAAATATAATAAACCTAATAACATCACATTTCGATAGTGGTAAGACAAAAAAATAATGTGATACTTACAGACTATTGCTTGTTTATTGGGAAATATCAGTAACATTTATGACTTCGAATGGGTGAGATTTGTTCTTTCCCTGGTAAGATTCAAGAACTGACAAGTTGGTTCGGTCTTTTTGCTCAAAAATTCTGCTAGATTCAAGGTACTTTAGAAACATTGTATACAACTTCTGAATCTCGACAGACAATTTTTTATTAGTCCTAGATGAGGACATCGAATCATACACCTTTATGGATTGTTCCTTCAATACAATGACAACCAAGACCCAATGAAACTCCCCATTACAATTTACAGGGACATAAACCTCATCTGTGAGGTGCCAAGGCAGTCCAACAGATATACCAAACCATTTGATAGTGTCAACGATTTTATTCTCATTTTCAGGAACAACACTAACATTGTCAATATATGTTTTGAAATAACAATTAGTAGTGGTATATCGATATTTAGAATGACTCTGTTGCTTTGACTTCTTCGGCAAATACTATAAAATGACATCAACATGCTGCACAGATGCATCAACAACTGTATTTTTTATCAATTATTTGTATGTATTCATATCTTAATCAAAACATAAGTGGACATGGATTTACCTCATCAGTCCAACATCTATTGGGTTGAGACATTACGTAGAACCAGTCCTTTTTCTTTGTAAATGCAACAACAAAATAAAGTTGTTTGAATTCAAGTTTCAAGCAATTTACTAAGTAGCGATCATCCTTGTGTCTTCTGTAATTGTGTAAACATTATATATAAATATTTAGTGGACATCAAGAAGAAATACTAATAATAGTTGAACAACTTTACTTTTTAGCATGATGCTTGTAAAGACCCTCGTTTATCCATTGCAAGAAGGATGACATTAGTTCAGTTGGACCCTCGCCGGTAATGTTAAAACCTTCAAATGGATATTGTTGCTTCATATCACAACTGACGACTTTCTTCTCTTTCTTTTTCTTTTTCTCTTTCTCTTTCTCTTTCGCTTTCCCTTTCTCTCTATCCTTCTCTTTCTCCTTACCTTTTGGGGTTGAGGAAGATACTGGAGCAATAGGCATTTATTTTTTTCTTTTACTAATTATAGATAGTAATTGGGAAATAGATTTTTTCAACCTCCTACATTTCAAAGGCTGTGAAATCTTCTTGGATGTACGTACATCAATATTATAAGTCATTTCCTTAAAAATATTAGAGAGTTATTTAACACGAATAATAAAATAATCATGTTGTTGCTCATATTCTTTGCATCGACAAAAAGAGCATTTGATGTTAGAAGAGGAAGCATCACCAACAAAAGATTGAGTTGTTGCCATAGATGAAGCTTCTTGTGTCATTTGATCTACAAGGTAAATAAAAAAAGGTTTCGAGTTTACAATTGATTATAAAATAATAATGGGTGACAATTTATACTTATGTTGACACAAATGGACATTCTGTTCCATAGATGTACATTTATTGACAGAGATGAATCTTTTGTTTCCACAGATGAATCTTCTGTTGTCACAGATGGGTAACCTGTTACTAAAGATGACCATTTTGTTGCCCTAACACATAGGTGACATGTTCCAGAATATGACAACTCTATTGGAATATGTACCAACATATCACTAAAATGTTGCAACATACGATACATCTTTCAACAAATGAAATATATGTTGGACAACTAAACAAGACTATATTTCTAAAATCATATGAACATAATGGTCACAAAAATAATACCAAATGCAACAAAAAATGACTTTTCACTAAACAACAACAATACGTATACATTTTCTCAAAATTAGTGTTTTTTTGGGTTTGTTGATTATTTTTGAAAAATAATAAATAATAAGTACAATTACACCATTATTCAATTTTCACTTTTATAGAATGATTTATTATTCATTAACCCAAGAAAAAATCTTACTATCAAGAATGTATTGTTCGAAAATTGTAAAATCTTTTAAGAAAATGACTTACCCATTTTAAGTCGAACACGATCTTCAGCTCAGAAAGAGAGAGTGACAGCCGGAGATGAGGAGGAAGATAATGGGGAGAATATTTGTTGATAGTTGAATTTTCTAAGGAAGAAGAAGAAGAAGAGAAGAACGCTGGGAGAAAAAGAAGAGAAAATTCTATTTTCTTTTACTTTTTTTAAATAGTTTGGATAGAATTATAAAAATCGAAAAATGAAGTGTTGTTTTGTATTTTATAAAAGATTAGAAAGTTTTGAAAATGTTAATTTGGTCCAAGATTTACTTAATTACATTTTTAAGTGGATTTGACCCTTTCTTGGTCAAAGCATCACCAAAAATAAAACCAAGACTTAATTGACACCTTTCATTTAATTTTCTCAGGTTTCTAAGCAAAATCCTCTTGTGAAAAAGAAGAAGCTCTCTCGTTGTGAAGAATAAGCAATTTTAGTTATGGGGTAACCTAAAAAAGCTTCTTCCACCTCATCAATGGTAACTCAGCCCTGTAATGTATGTTGTTGATTCAAGACGCTATTTGTTTTGGTGAACATTCACATTGAGCTTTGTTTTTCATGAGCTTTGCATGATTTATGTATCACCCTTTAGTATATTTCAATGGTTCTCTCATAAATGTAATATAGATAGCCAAATGCATTAGTTTTATAGTTGTACTCTTGTTGTTTCTCCTTTTTTTGTAAAGGAGTGAACTTGAACCAAGATGTGGCTTAGTGATCAACAAAATTAGGTGAATTAGTAGGCCGAGTTACTATGCACCGATATGTACTGGATACTTGTTAACCAAGGCTTAAATAATGGGTAGAAGGGTAGTAAGTAGCCGAGAGTTATCATACTTTTATGTGAGGAAGGAAAGGGATCAGTTTAGTTAGTAGTCATGTGGTATCTTATTCTTCAATTTTCACTAGTAGTATCGTTATTTTCCTTTCAATCTTTCTTTGATTTTACTTCTTTTGAGCCGAGGGACTATTGCAAACAATGTCTCTACCCCACAAAGCTAAGGGTAAATCCTATCCTCCCCAGACCCACTTGTGGGATGTCGGGATATGTGCGTCCACTAACAGTCAATGGACCAGGTCCCTTGACACAATAAGAACAGTAATATAAGCACACACAGTAGTACGCGTCCACTATACGTCAATGGACCAGGTCCCTTGACTCTGTAGGAACAGCAACCGAAATAAATGCATAAAGTAAATGGCTGGAAGTAAAATATGCACAATGATTTTACGTGGAAACCCCCTTGCTCAAGAGAGGTGAAAACCACGACCTGTCCTCACAAGCTTTTCAACCCAACCTCCATTTAACTCAAACGGAGCAACGATTTAGATTACAACGTTTGCAACCTAGGAATTTACCTCTAAATCCCTTCCCCCTCAATGTAGCACATCTACTACAAAGAAAGAAACTAAGCAATAATACTATTGCCCACTAAGCTACCCACCTCTAAATAACTTAGAATTTGACTGAGCAACAACTGTGTTGCCCACTAAACCATCCCACCAAGATGACATAGAATTTTGACTAAGCAACAACCATGTTGCCCACTAAACCACCTACCACCTACCACTAGATGACTTAGAATTTGACTAAGCAGCAACAATGCTACCCACTAAATCAGTTGACCTTAACTGACTTAGACTTTTAGACGAACTAAACAATGATCTAATTCCTTTATAGATTAGGAATAGATTTACAATGTAGCACGGAATATATAATCCTAAGACAACTAGACATCTTGCAACTCTATCAGGTCCCTATTGCTTTTAAGGATACTACTTCTTGAAGATGGCCTTTTCCTTTTAGCTTGTGAATTTTCAGAAAATTCACAACTTTGTTTGCCAAAACATGGGTTTGTGTTTTTAAGAAGACTATTATCAAAGTGGACACAAACCCTTGGGACAAGGCCATTGGCCGAAAGCCTGCTGTCATGAAAGGATGTGCACCAACCACATCAGAGTTGGCAGCCTTTACATAGCTGTTTTTTCATCCTTTTCTCTTTCACAAACTTTCTGGGACCAGGTCCCTCGCTGTGTTCTTTGAGGCTTGAGTTCTTGAAAAAGACTTGCTAGCTTTCTCTCTTCTTAAATGATTGATGCTGTTTGTTTATTGTTGTATATATATCCATTACCAACAAGGGTTTTTACCACTTAAACAAACAACTTCGTCTGCCCTTCCTATTGGTGAAGTACGCTGCACATCTCACCAACCAACCTAACAAGACAGCTGTAAAGCTAACTTTACAGCTTTGCACCACTTTGAAACTGGACGGAAGTACTCTGCCAAAGACCAGGTTCCTGCATTTGTGAGGATCATCAAAACACTAGAATATAACATTTTCCCCCTTTTTGATGAAGACACGAAAATATTTCTCATGCTAAGTTTATTCATTCATTTCCCTTTCATTAGTCCCAATACCAGAAGACCCTTTCCTGGATTTGGTCCCTTGTTAGAACCCTAAGTTTGTTAAATCATCAAAACTTACCATCAGCTCCAAGGTAACATTTTCCCCCTTTTTGATGATAACATACTTATTCACCTTCTTCCCCCTTTCACCAGTTCTCCCTATTAGCATGCCTCTTCAGATAAATGGATTGATCCCCTTTTTGCATCATTCCCGAAGTTTTTCAAATCATCAAAACATCACACTAACAACAAAATAGCAGTTTCCCCTTTTTGATGATGACAACCTTTTTTCAACTTCTCCCCCCTATCGGCATGACCATATCCTCTTCAAGTAGCACTTCTTCCCCCTATCGACATGACCATGTACTCTTTAAGTAGCACTTCTTCCGCTTGTTGACATGACCATGTAATCATTGATCTCATACCCTAACAATCTTCCCCCTTTTGACATCATAAAAAAAAGGTTAAAGCAGTAAACCAAGTTGCCAGAAATGTAGTTCAAGCGAATTCATGGACACTTGGGGAACACTGAGCATGAGTAAAAATGCATAAAGTAATGAAACAAGTCAGAAGAAACAAGACAATTTTTTTTCATTCAGAAATAAAAGATCAGCCATCGAAGCATTGCAGACATCATTATGACTTAGAACCAAGACAATGCCCCCTGAATTATGATAGAAAGTGGGGAGGACTGACACGGGAGTTAGGAGGAGTGAGGAGCTTAAGAACACGGGAATTTAGGAGGAGTGAGGGGCTTAAGAACAAGGGATTGACAGTGTAATATTAGGAGAGCATTTGCCTCAGCATGATTTCTCAGAAGCCTCTTTGGAAGTTCAACATTCTTCGCTGCCCAGGCTTCATGCTATGTCTTCAGGCTGCCAGTTTTTCTCAACCTGGTCCCTCTGAGTGTGATTTCCAGAAGTTGAGCCTTCAAACACACTATTTAAGTATCCCTATTAACAACACTAGTTGTCATAGCTTCTAAAGAAAGCTTGAGTTTCTCAGTTCCACCAACAGCTTAGACACATTACCTTCTTTTTCTATTCCCATCAACACGTTCACATTCTAGGTCAGAAAGTACCCATATCTCATGCCATATTTACCATCCTTAGTAGACATGATCTTGTGCATGTATTCTCGCATATGTGATAGAAGGATTGGTAACCTCAAACTTACTCAAGGTCTCTGAGATGAATAGGTCAATAAGTAAGGGACCATTTCCTTTATATATATATATATACATAAAGTGAGACACCCTCCTATTCAGAATACTTTGAGTTCTCAGAGTATCAACCCTTACCCTTTTTGAACATCATATTTTGCACCTTCTTCTTTTTCTTTTTATACCTGGTCCCTCTTCACACTAAGAAATTTCTTCATCAGAAAATTCTCCAGCAGGAACAAAGGGTTTAAGCATTTGAAATGTTTTTTGAGAGTGGAAGAAAGAGGGTGTTGAAAATTTCTGATTTTTGGAAGGGAATTTCAGTTTTCTGGGGATAAGGAAAAAGATATAGAGCACAAGGGAAGTGGAAGGGTGTATCATGCGGAAGCAAGTATCATCTTGGGATTCAAAAGATGGCACAACGATCAGACATGTGGCAACTACAACGGTTCTCATGCATAAATCAAAATGCAATGCTAAGAGTGCTAATCTTCGAGAACGGACCAGGTCCCTCTCTGTAGGTTGAATGTGATTGACTAGATTTGTCCTGACCTCTCTTTTCCTTCAGCAAGTCTACCATGTGTATACCTACAAAAGGTATAAGACTGAATTTTCTAAAACATAAATAACTGAAAAACAAGGATACCTGCTCCCTTTGCATAGTCATGAGAGGGTTGATTGCTTCAAGAAGGATCCATTCAGTTTAATTTTAGTATCCCCAACTTCAATTTGTTTATCTTGACCAGGTCTTCTAAGAGCTTCAAGTTGCTGCTTGATCCACAAGATTGAGCGATCATGCTGCACCTTCTACATACTATCCCTCAGTTGTTGAAAAAGCAACTGAATCTTTCCTTTTAGTTCCCCATGAATGAGAGATCATCCTAGAAAGTGAGTCATTTCTGTTCTTTCTTTTAGCTTGATACCTAGCATAATCGGCATCACCATATTCCTCCAATCAACACAAAATATCCTGATGGATAGAGTAGAGCCAGGTCCCTGTCCTCATAAAGTGACTTAGGATTCTCTTAGCAGCCTTCAAAAGTGATTCCGTTGGACAAGCTTGAAATATTGCACAAATCCTAACACTTGTATCATTTATATCTGGACCATATCTACCAGTATCCAGCACCGAGTTGATCCCCATGGGAGTATTAGTTGACTTCGCATCCATAATATGAAATTTCTTCAATAGCTTCTCTGACCTGGAACAAGGTCCCTGTTCTAGAAAAACTGGTCCTTGCTTCGAACTTTGGTGAAGATGTCAGCCACTTGACCTTCCATTTTGAAAAGCTTTAGAAGTTTGCTTGATTTACAGCTCCAAGAAGAAATTTAATTCTTCCATCATTCTCATTTCAAAACTCACTCTTTTGAAACCAATGTTGAAGAGGAACTTGGAAAACCTGTCAGCTTGTCGGGAACCGAGTGACATATTTTGCTTCTTTCAAACTGAGATTGATCATCTTCTTCATTTTCACCTTTAGAATTCGCATTATCAGTTTGAACTGCATCATCTTTGTTCAGCATTGTCTATTGGATCAGGTCCTTCATCAGGTTCATCCTCTACGTCAGCTTTCTTAGGATTGTTGGATTCATGAAGATGATATTTTCTTCAGCAAGCTCACTGTTTAGACCATCTCTCTGAATCTGACGCAACTCTTCCATCTCAGAATATTCTTTATCTTGCAACTTCTCAATTCTTCCAGACTCATCAAAAATCATATGAACATCCTTTTCAATGCACACATTTTTATATACCGGATAAGACTTGCTGGAGGAAGAATATACCACAAATAATCTTTCAACATCATTGAGATCAAACTTCTCAATATCATCATTTCGGTCACAAACCATGTACGATTTACCACTTCGGCCTGAAGGTTCTTTGGAAGATTAAAAGTTTGCTTATTCCACTCAAAGGATGGTCTGATCTGCTTCTATTTACACCAGCGTCATAACCTTTGTAATATGTAAATTTCATTTTGTGCAGACTATGGGCCAGGTCCCCTAACAGAAGTTTGTGCAGTATGGAAGCACTCACATAAGCAAGCTTCTTGTGTCATACCTCAGCATTCTCACCTGGAGCACTAAGGCAAGGGAGACTATCACTACGAGCAATATTCAAATCAGCAATAAACAAGTTCTTGCATCTCTTTTCTATCAAGATCATCGCCCGAGAGAGCAAGTTTGTGACCACACGTTCTTTCTGATAAGAACTTCACTTCATTTTATTCATCACAAATTTGTGAAACACTTGAAAGATTGTACTTCAACCATTGACATAGTACGCATCCTTAATAGTGTGTTCCACAGACTTTCAAACATGCCTACACCACAAATATACCATTTCTTGCAATCGCCAAATGAGACACCTCCACCTTGAAGTGCCTTAAGAGAGAGAAAGTTTTGCAGTTTTCTCAGTCAGGTGTTTTGAGCATCCACTATTCATAAACCAACACTGATTGATGCTTCCTCCTCTCACTTGCATAGCAAATCACTTGTTAGCCTTGGGAACCCATTTGAGACAGAGTTCCCAGTAAGCAGATAACAGAGTGATGAGAAAAGCTTTTGTTTAGTGAGGCTGGCTGGCTTTCTTCAACTTAGGACCATGAGCTAGACCAGGTCTCTTCTTTAGTCTATTCCTCTATTTGGAATAGTTTGACAAACTTCCTTCATATTTTTTCAAACAGGACAATCTCTCTTAAGATGTCCATCTCGACCACAATGCTCACCATTTCTTAGATTCATGGACCCAATTCAATTCACATACACACAGGAGATCGTCAGCATCAGAAACAGATTTGTGGTGAGGATTGTGTGGGAAATCTAATCTTCTCACAGCCCAGCCCTCTTCTACTTTTGTTGTCTTGACCAATTAGATTTGTAAGGATCTTAGAGGAATTGGTCCATTTGAGGGATTTTTCTAGTTCCTCTTTTACACAGATCAGGTCCCTATCTAACTTATGATTTCTCTCCAAGGCCAAAGCAAGTTTTGTTTCAGCAGTATTCAAACTGGTTTCTAGATCAATTTGCAAGTTGCTGGCCTCTCCCTTTCCTCTGCCACATTTCTCACTCAACATCCTTAATTTTTCCCTAAGTTCTAGATTTTCAGCTTTTAGAACTATCAATTGTTCTTCCACAACATACATTTGGGCAACCAAGGCTACCTTTTCTTCATGAAGGATATATAGGCAATTGTTCATAATATCTTTTAGTTGTTAACTTAATGAATCAATCAAAAAACCGGCTAGACTTCTCAGCTTCTCAACAGAGTAAACATGCATGTTTTGTGTAAGATCAGAAAGAGTTACCTCTTCTTCAGCTTCTTCATCGTTAGATTTTGCCATAAAGGCCTCATTAGAGTGCTCATAGTCATATGAATCACTCGAGGAATCTTCCCATGCAGTCATCTCCCTTTTCACCGCCTGGAAAAAGGCTTCTCTCCTGCTTATATTGGGACGGACCTGGTCCCCTTTTTTGTCTTTTACTTCCTTGTGGTCATCTTCACCAGTCAGTTCTGCCCTCATGTCTTCATATTTTCTATGCATCCCATGAGCTTGAAGATGCTCAAACATAGCACACAAAGTCATTTCTTCAGGTTCCCTTGTCTGATTGCCAGTCGCAAAACCATTTGTCTAAGATCTGGGAAAAATTTACAGAATCTTGGAGACTTTTCTATACACGGGGACTGGTTCTTCCAAAAGCATGAGCTCACTTGAAATGTTGGAAAGTCTTGTGCGCATTTCATGAACATGTTCACCTTCTTTCATGGTGAAACTATCGAACTGAGCAGTGAAGAAATCTAGTTTAGATTTCCTTATTTCCTCAGTACCCTCATAGGTAGTTTTCAGCAGATCCCTAATTTCTTTGGCTGATTCGCACGAAGAAATCAGATCATATACATTTGCTTTGATTCCACACATTAAGAGCTTCCTAGCCTTGTGATTTTCTCAACTTCCCTTTTGTCGAAGTCATTGTATTGCCGTCGGGTTTTGAGAACGACCCTTGCGACATCCCCATATTTTACTTCTATAGCTGGCACATAGGGACCCCATATTTGACTAAACTTTGACTTTAACCATTCAATTTTTTGGCTCCTTTGTTGGGCTTTGTTTGGCCCAATCTTCTTCCATTTGGGCTTGGACTTGAACCATAAAATATGTGTAGCACCTACTCCATTCTTCTCCATAATTCTTGGACTTTTTCTTGGGCTTTTCTTCCATGATAAGCATCTTCTTGATTTCCCATTGAAGCAAAATGACCTTAGCTTGTAACTCCTTCTCTTGAGACCTTGATCGCCTTCCTAGGGCTTCTATAGCCTCAGTCGTGCCCATGGAGCTATCATCCCCCACTTCTTGAAAAGAAGCTTTCCTCGAATTAGACCCTACATCAAACAAGGACAAGTGAGCAACATTGAAAGTAGCACTTACTTGATACTCACCAGGCAAATCCAATTTGTAAGCATTGTCTCCAATGCGCTCGAGAACTTTGAAGGGTCTATCGACTCTCGGATGCAATTTAGACTTCATTTTGGTGGGAAACCATTCTTTACGCATGTGAATCGAAACTAAGTCCCCAGGCTCAAAAATGACTTGCTTTCGCCCTTTGTTTCTTTTCAAGGCAACTTGTTTATTCCGTCTTTCAATGGCCAGTTTAGTTTGTTCATGTATCTTCCTCATCATCTCAGTTTTATTCTTTCCATCAAGACTAGCAATATCATTAGTAGGCAGTGGTACTAAATCAAGGGGAGTATGGGGGTTAAAACCATAAACAACTTCAAAAGGAGAAGACCCAGTCGAAGAATGAATAGCTCTATTATAAGAAAATTCCACCAAAGGCAAGTGATCCTCCCAAGAAATTAATTTACCTTTTAAAACAACCCTCAACATGTTCCCTAAAGTTCTATTCATTGCCTCAGTTTGCCCATCGGTTTGGGGGTGACAAGAAGTAGAAAATAACAATTTGGTCCCTAACCTTCCCTAAAGAACACGTCAAAAGTGACTTAAAAACTTAACATCCCTATCACTAACAATAGTTCTAGGTATGCCATGTAATTTCACCACCTCCTTAATAAAAAAATCAGCCACATGATAAGCATCATTAGTTTTCAAACATGGAATGAAACGAGCCATCTTGGAGAATCTATCCACCACAACAAAGACACTATCCTTGCCATTTTTCGTTTTTGGTAAACCTAAGACAAAATCCATAGAGATATCTATCCAAGGAGAAATTGGAACATGCAATGGAGTATAAAACCCATGTGGTAAAACCCTAGATTTAGCATGTCTATAATCTAAACATTGTGCACAAAATTTTTCTACATCCTTGCGCATGCCAGGGGCAGCCGATAAGGTATAAAAAAAAGTCTTTGGCATTAGGCCCCAATAAATTGGGGGCCCCATTTTTTAGTTAATTAGGTAGGATTAAACTAAAAAATAAAATAAATTTAGAACTAAGACAACAAATGCAAATGGCATTAATGAAGTGATAGATATGACAATTACTTTTTTCCTTTTCAATAAAAAATTGTGTATTTTTTTTAATGTACAAGTTATCTTTTTTTTTTACCTTGTTCTTTTTTTAATTTTATTTTTATATATTCTATCCTCTTCTCTTCCTCTCTTCTATTTCTTCTCTCTTTCTCTTTTCTAATCTTACATCTCTCTCTTATTCAAAGCTTAAGAATTTACTTGTTCTATTGATAGTTTATATTTTAAATTTGGAGAAAAATATATTGTAGCAGCCCAATTCATTTTCGGAAATCAAGTCTTCATAGTTCTTGAGTCCGGTAATATCATTCTAATTTCTAATATTATTTTTGTTTTGTGTCTTATGTTTATTATATATTTTATTTGATATTTTAAATAGTGTTTAAAATGTTTGTTAGATTTTAATATGTCAACTAGAAAATATATGAATCCGGTCATTCAAAACTTAAAAGAAAAAGAAAAGTCGATAATTTGATAAAATCTCAAAAAGGTGCTCTTGATAAATTTTAGAAATGGTTTGGCTATATTATCGATTGAAAAAGAATTATTAGAAGAGATTGACTATACAAAAATTATTAACAACTTTACATCTCAAAAATCTAGAAAAATAGATTTAAAATAAAAATATTTTTAATTTTTTTTAAGGCCTCTAGTTTGATTTTGGCCTTAGGCCACCAACGAGTTTGAGCCGCCCCTGGCGCATGCCTGTCCAAAAGAAATTTTCAGCAAGTATATCTAAGGTTTTTGGCACTCCAAAGTGACCCATAAGTCCCCCACAATGTGCCTCCCTTACAAAAACATCACACAATGAACATATAGGCACACAAAACTTATTTTCCTTGAAAAGGAACCCATCACGTAAAGTGAATTTCTCAAAGGGTCCCTTCAAAACATGCATCATATGCAACCCCAAAGAATCCTTAGCATATAGAGTTTTAATGTGATCAAATCCCATCAGCTTAGAAGTAAGAGTAGAAACAAGCATGTATCTTCGGGACAATGCATCAGCCACAACGTTCTCCTTACCTTGTTTGTATGAAATCACATAAGGAAATGTCTCAATGAACTCCACCCACTTGGGATGTCATTTACTTTACTTAGCTTGGCTTTTCAAGTACCTCAATGATTCACGGGCAGTCTTTATCACAAACTCACACAGCCATAAGTAATATTGCCAAGTAGCCAAAGCCCTTGCCAAGGCATACAATTCACGATCATAAGTAGAATAATTCAATGTAGCTCCACTCAATTTCTCACTAAAATATGCAATAGGCTTAGAATCTTGCATTAGAACAACCCCTATGCCCTTTCCACTAGCATCACATTCAACTTCAAAAGATTTTAAAAAATCAGGCAATTGTAACAAAGGAGCAGAACACAATTTATCTTTCAAGACATTAAATACATGCTCTTGTTCTTTTCCCCAATTAAATACCTCATCCTTTTTAATGACTTCCGTTAATGGTGCAACAATTGTACTAATAATCCTTCACAAATCTCCTATAAAAACTAGCAAGTCCATGAAAACTCCTCAATTCAGTTACACTCTTAGGAATATGCCATTCTTTTATTGCTTTAATTTTATCTTCGCCAAATTCAACCCCATTCGAGCTAACAACAAAACCAAGAAAGACTACTGTATCAACACAAAACGTGCACTTGGCTAGATTAGCATATAATTGTTTCTCCCTAAGCACATCAAAAACTAACCACATGTGTTACACATGTTCTTCAAGAGATGTAGAAAAGATCATAATGTCATTAAAATATACTATCACAAACTTTCCATGAAAATCTTTAAAGATATGGTTCATTAGCCTTATGAAATTACAAGATGCATTAGTTAAGCCAAATGGCATGACCAACCACTCATACAATCCATACTTAGTTTTGAGAGTTGTTTTCCACTCATCTCCGGGATTCATTCAAATTTTGTGGTAACCACCTTTTAAGTCAACTTTTTAAAATATTTTAGAGCCATAAAATTGGTCAAGCATATCATCTAGGCGGGGGATAGGATGTCGATACTTTACCGTTATTTTGTTAATGACACGACAATCCACACACATCCTCCAAGTTCCATCTTTTTTTGGTACCAAGAGCACATGCACATAACATGGACTCATACTTTATCTCACAAACCCCTTTTCAAGCAATTCCTGTACCTGCCTTTGTAGTTCTCTCGTTTCATCTGGATAGCTTCTATAAACGAGCCTATTCGAAAGTTGAGATCCAGGAACAAAGTCAATTTGATGTTCTATTCCTCTCAAAGGAGGTAATCCCTTATGGATATCTTGAGGAAATACATCGTCAAAATCCTGCAAAAGAGTTGATACAACACTAGGAAAAAAAGAGTTGAATTGTTAGTGTTAATCATAACTTCCCTATAAGTGAGAAGAATAATGGGCAGCCCATCTTTTTTTGCAAGTAAACACTCTTTGGCTTTTGCAAGCTCACAATTTTTTCACCCTTAGCCTCTTTCATCTCATAAATTCTCTCTTTTCTATCACTCATTCCCACCTTTTCTTTTTCCTCATTGTTGATCTCCCTCTTATCATGCCTCACTTGAATTTTTTCCTCTCTTTCAATTTTTTGACTCTTTTTTTTTTATCCTTCCCCATATTTTTCCATTGTTTCTTTTAGTCGTTGTTGGTTTTCATACCCTTGAGAAGGAGTTAATGGTGCAAGAATATAATTTTTGTCCTTATGTTCAAGAGAGTACTTATTCCTCCTCCCATCATGGGAAGCATATCTATCATATTGCAAGGGTCGGCCCAACAAAATATGACAAAGTTGCATTGGCACAACATCACAAAGAACTTCATCAGAATACTATCCAATAGAAAAGGATACCATGCATTGTTTACTCACCTTAAGCTCCTTACATTTATTCAACCATTGAAACTTGTAATTGGCCTTACGTTTCATGCATGGAATACCCAATTTCTCCACTGCATATGTACTCACCACATTAGACAACTACCATTATCAATGATCATAGAGCAAATTCTACCCTTTATCCAGCATCGTGTATGAAAAATATTCCCTCTTTGTGCCTCATCAAGCTCTCCCATATTAATATTCATAAGACACCTAACTACCCCAAAAATTGTCCGTCATTATGAGGAGCCACATCTCTCTCGTCCTCATCCCTAACACCCTCTTCTTCTTTTTCCCCTCACCTTTTTCACTCTCATATTCCCCATTATCCTTAATTAAGATAACTCTTCTATTTGGACATTCAAACACCTTATGTTCACTCCCTTGACACTTGTGACATTGTATAGAATTAGAAGGGGTAGAAGGAGTAGAAATTTTTGTGTTAAAAGTCTTACCTCCATCTTTGGCCTCCTATTTACCTTTCCCCCTGTTATCTTGTGATTTAGGCATATATTTCTCCTCATGTGTTGTTCATGGCTTCCTTGTAGTTGTAGTAGATCGATTCTTCCTTGAACTAGCTTGTTGCTTCCTTTTATTTTGTTTTTCTACTTTTACAGCCAACTCAACCAATTCATCTGAATTCACAAATTGTTGCAATTATACTACATCACCTATTTCTCCATTTAAACCATTAAGAAATATTTCCATAGTGGCCTCCTCGTCCTCATTACAATTAGCTTGGATCATAGCCATATCCATAGCCTTGAAATAATCATCCACAAACATAGAACCTTGCTTCAGAGTTTGAAGGCATTTTTGCTGATCTCTTTTGAAGTGTGATGGGACAAAACATTTTCTCGTAACCCTCTTCATCTCGTCCCATGTAGAAACTGGTAGTTCTCCATTGTCTATTTTGTCTCTGCAAAATTTCTTCCACCAACTAGTAACATAGTCAGAAAATTCAACCACAACAAGTTTAACCTTCTTACCTTCAAAGTGGTTATGACAATTAAAGATGGCCTCTACTTTCCTCTCCCAATCAAGGTACAAGTCTCGATCTCTTGTCCCATTGAAAGTAGGAATCTTCATCTTCATGCTGCTAAGATTGTCATCCTCAACCCTAACTCGTGGCGCCCTCCTTTCGTTTCTCTATTGGTAAGCTTCTTTAAATTCGTCTTCAAAATCACCAAATTGATCCTAAGTTTGTTGGACTTGAGGAGCTCGGAAAGCTTGTCTCCTAACTTGAGGGATCGAGTTTTGATGGATTCTCCTCACATCGGTCATGTTCACTGGATTATATGGATTTTATGCAATCTCTAACGCATCAAGTCGGGCAGTAATCATTTTGAGCGCCTTCATTAATTTGTCATTTTGAGTCCCAGTTTCATCATCATTTCCCATAAGAGACATCTAAAAAAAAACATAAATTAAAAGAAAAAAATATCTCTCAATTTGGCTTTTCTTTTCTCTCTATTGATCTCACCCTCTCTTGCCTTTTTCCACTAAAATTACAATATTTGGTTGGTTCCTTTAGAATTTATATATAAACCATACTAGTAACAATCCTTTTAAAAGTAAGATGTAGAAAGAAAAAAATTTATCAATTCCTAGATAAATTGGGATTGATGAGACAAGAAAAATACCACTTTGTGAAACAAAAGGGAAAAAAAAAAGAAATTCAAATTTCCCCTCTTCTTGATTTTCCTTTTTGAACAAAAAAATCAAGAATCAAAACATATATGGAGTTTCTTGAAATAAGTGATTGTATTTTCTTCCTTTCTTTGTAATTTTCATTTTTTTTGTAATTTTTTTTTTTTTTTTTTTGCTTAACTTTTAAGCAACTAGAATTTTTTTTTTATTCGCTAAACTTTTAAGCAACTAGAAAATAATTTTTTTTAAAACTCCCAAGATTATCAAGAACAGAACCTTGATAGAACCTCTCTGATACCACTTGATAAGAATTGGGTTACCAGAATAAACAAGAAAATAATGCGGAACCGAAATTATAAACATTAAAGACAGAAATTAAAAGATATGCGAAACTCAAGAATAAAATCTCAATTTCAAAATAAAATACTAAGAACCCTAATTGATCTTAGTATTTAAAATTTGCAGATTAAGACTAATTATGATACTAATAGAGTCAATTCAAGAACTTAGATCAAAAGTGATCTAGACCCCCTATTACAAAGTAACTAGAGACAATAATTAGTATAAGACTAATTACCTTCTTTAATTTCCGAATAAGAAACAAAGATATCAAGTTAAAGAATTAGTCCCACCTCTTAAGAATCATTCTTAGAAGGTTGTAAGATAAATTCCAGGTAGCCACACACAAAGGGGTAAAGAAGAGAAACTGTCAATTAATAATAATGTTGTCTTTCAAAATAATAAAATCAAACCCCTATATATAGGAAAAACCTATCCTAAATAGAATGAGATTTAAATCCTACTTTTATCGAAACTTTAAACTAGGAAAACTTTTAAACTATGAAATTTTTAAACTAGGAAACTTTAAACTAGGAAAACTTTAAACTAGGAAACTTTAAAATAAAGGTTTTTAAACTAGGAAATTTTGACTTTAACGATTCAAATTTTTGGGCTCCTTTGTTGGGCTTTGTGTGTCCCAATCTTCTTTCATTTGGACTTGGACTTGAATCATAAAATATGTGTAGCACCTACTCCATTCTTCTCCACAATTTCTGGACTCAATCTTGGGATTTTCTTCCATGATAAGAATCTTCTGGATTTCCCATTGAAGCCCAATGACCTTAGCTTGTAACTCCTTATCTTGAGACCTTGATGGTTTTTCTAGGGTTTCTATAGCCTCAGTCATGTCCATGGAGCAATCACATGTCCTCAAGAAGATCTTACTACATCTCATGCCTCTTTGTTCATCAGATAGGCAAGAAGTTGTTGCTCTCAAATCCAATGGTATGAAAGGAATTTTGGCCAGAATATGAAGGTACGATATCCTTCTTGATGGAACAATTTATAAGAGTTCGATTCTGCTGGTGTATAGAGCCGTCAAATGGGTTTGACTTGTGGGTAATTTTTTGCATATTGGTTAGATTTAGTGATAGCTTTCTATGTTCTCTCATTCTTGTCATTTTCTAAGTTTGGTTTTTGTTTCTGATTTTGATATCTTGCATTGCCTCCTTCATTGAGTGATCGCTTGCATAATAAACCTCTTCATGTAAATTTGTTGACTAGTAAGAGTAAATAAATATTTTTTGCTATGCACTAACTTTCTATCTTTTGAATGGCATACCTTAGTGTAGCCAAGTTAGTCCAAATATGGAAAGTGGAACTAGAAGTGTACTTCTACTGATAGTTTCTGGTTGCACAGGTTGATGGATCATGTATGTCTCAAAATAGCACTAATTTTGATGAACCACTAGCATGGGAAAAAAAATACTTCTCATTGCCCGAAGAGGATGTTTATGCACAGTTATTGTACATAAGTTTTATAGGAGTGTTCGATTAATGAACATTTCTTTTGAACCGAGGGTCTAGTTATGTTGTTGTTTTTGTATTTGGCTAGTGCAAGGAAAAACTTATCCGAATTAATTAAGGAAGGTCCTTTTACATTAAGACAAATTATTGTAAAGAGGTTTCTAAAATATATGTTTTTTTCTAACCTAAGTAGGATTCTTTAAATGATTTGTGGTATATTTATATATGTTTATAATAACTATATAGTCATCTGATTTAATTAATTTTTAAATAGAGTGCATTCTTCTGAAGCAATTTTGACATGTGATAAATTTAAAAGCCCGGTAAAAGGAAGATTAAATCTCGCCTTCAGCTCACCGAGGACTTAACCCTTGATAAGATAGCATGGAGGTCGAGAATTAAGGTAGAAAGCTAGTAGGTGTACGTACCCTTTCTCAGAGTATTAATATCATTCTTAATGTTTTCCTATAATTAAAGACTTCTATCACTACCGATTGTTTTGTTAGCCTCAGTATATTATTATCTTCTTGTTGTTTCTGCTTGTTGCTACTGCCTTTTTCTTTCACTTTTCGTTCAGCCAACGAACTATTAGAAACTACCTCTACCTTCTCAAAGATAGCCCTCCTCATACCCTACAAATGGGATTACACTAGGTTGTTTGTTGTTGTTCATCGACAACTCCTTGCTTGTTAATAAATTTTGTTTAGACACTGAAGCTATTATTTGTTCTAATTGAGTACCTGAACAGCGGATAAAATGTTTATATTGCACATTTGAACGTGTGTTCACAAGAGTAGATGGAGAATTTTTCCTTGCCTTCATATTGTGGGACAGACTGGAAGGAAAGGAATTACAGATGCCTTGAGAATGTTGAGAATGGAGTGCAGAAGATCAAATACAGCAGATCAACTCAAATGACATTGTTTTTATTATTGGTGTTTTGAATTCAACATACACATAGGACAGTAGAATTTGAGAGTACTTTTAAAAATATGGTTTCAGCCTGACCTTCTTTTACCAGGCCATCTCATTTTAATGGACAATACTATAGCTGGTGGAAGAATCGAATACACAACTACATCAACGCTAAGGACTCTGAGTTGTGGGACATTATCCTTGACGGACCATATATTCCTACGAAGGAGGTGAAGGATGGGGAGCTTACCACTATTGTTGTCAAAACCAGAAAAGACTACAATGAGGCAGATAAGAAAAAGATTGAAAAGAACTACAAGGCAAAGAAGATTCTGGTATGTGGAATTGGAGCAGACGAATACAACATAATATATGCTTATGAGACTGCCAAGGAGATATGGGATTGTCTTCAAACAGCTCATGAATGAACACAACGAGTGAAAGAGTCTAAAGTTGACATGCTCACCACTCGGTACAAAAATTTCGTTATGAAAGAGGGTGAAACTATCTACGAGATGAACTCAAGATTCACCTCTATCACCAATGAGCTCAGGTGCCTGGGTGAGCCTATCCCCGTTAGCAAGCAGGTTCGCAAGATTCTTAAAGTGCTTCCTAAATCTTGGAAAATCAAGGTGGATGCCATAACAAAAGCTAAGGATCTGATGACTCTTCCTATGGATGAACTGATTAGGAACCTTCAGACCTACGAGCTAAATAAGAAACAGGGAACGACAGTGAACGAACCAAAGAAGGAGAAGTACATTGCCTTGAGAACATCTCAAACTAAGTTAACTAAAGAGGAGGATGAGATGGCGTATGTCACTAGAAGATTTCAGAAGATCATAAAGAAGCATGGAGGCTTCCAAAAGAAAAACTCTGCCAGCAGAACCACTACTGCAAATGATTTATGCCATAAATGTGGCAAGCCTGGTCACTTGATGAGGGATTGTCTCAGTCAAAAGCAGGAAACTCATGACACCAGACCTCGTAAGAGGGACCTGGTCCCAGACCATGGTCGAAGGAAGGCATATGTTGATCAGCTAGTGAGAAAAACCTTGGCTATTTGGGGAAATGATTCAAGTGAATCAGAAGAAGATGCAGAAAGTCTTGAGGATGTTTCAATGATGGTTATTGAAGATGATGAAAGTGTTTTCAACTCCATTTTTTGCTTGATGGCAAAATCTGATAATGAAGAGTATTCAGACAAGGTAACTCTCTTTGATCTTAAGGATGATCTAGATACTCTGCATGTTGAAAAATTGAGGAAACTTGTTGCTCTGCTTATTGACTCTGTTGATTAACGAACCACTGAAAACTTAATGTTGAATGAAAAATAAAGTTTGTGTGAGAATGAGAACTCTGCTCTCATTCTCAAGTTTCTGAAATGAGTGTAAGGATAGGTACTCTAGAAACCGGAAACATAACACGTGAGGAGGACCCTGGTACCTCAGTAGGTGGAAAGAGAAAGCTCAGCATGTTTGAGGAAGAACTGGAAGAAAAGCTTAAAATCTCTGAGGCTAAGCTAGTTGCTTCTCTTGAAACAAATTCCAAATTGAGGAAGGATCTGAGTAGGGTCAAGGATGAGTTAAACCACTCTCTAAAGTGGACTGACTCCTCTAAAATGCTCTCTAACCTGTCTAGTCAGAGTTTCAATGGAAAGAAAGGGTTAGGATGCAGACCAATAGAACCACCTTATAATCCTCATAGTAAATAAATCTTTGTATCTGATAACCTATTGTGCACCCACTGTGGTCGAAATGGTCATCTAAAAGAAAAGTGTGAGACTCTGAGAAAAGCAAAAGAAAAGCATGTAAAATTTGTCAGATCTGAAAACAATGAAAAAATGGAAGACAAGGGACCTAGTCCCTATTATCGTTTCAATAAGAATACTTTGCCCCTGAACAGGAAGGTTTCCTATCAAGCCCTTTGATAGTTATTGGGAACTCTGTCTGAAGTGGGTTCCTAAATCTAACAAATGATTCTTATGCAGAAAAGAGGAAGGAGTCAGTGCTGGTACATGGACAGTGGATGCTCAATGCACATGACTGAACTTCCTCTCTTTGAAAGCACACCAAGGTGGTGGTGTGTCGTTTGGTCGTGGAAAGAAGGGATCTATCCTTGGTATTGGCAGGATAGGGAGGTTCGCTGATAATTTGATAAACAATGTACACTATGTGGAGGGTCTAAAATACAATCTTTTGAGTATTTCACAAATCTGTGACAAAGGAAATGAAGTCAAGTTCTTGGCTGACAAATGCTTGGTTACAAACTGCATTATGTTGCAGATCTGGACTCTATTGAGGGAGATGATTTGTCCTGTCTAAGTGCTCAAACTGATAATGCAGATCTGTGGCATCGACGACTGGGTCATGTGAGTACTTCTTTGTTGAACAAACTTGTTACAGGGAACCTGGTTCGTGGATTGCCAAAGCTAAAGTTTTCAAATGATAAAGTATGTGATGCATGTGCTAAAATGAAACAAACTAAGTCATCTTTCAAACCCAAGAAGGGAGTCAGTACAATGAGACCTCTGGAGCTGCTCCACATGTACTTATGTGGACATATCAGAATCCAAACAGAGGAGGTAAGAAATATATTCTTGTCATTGTTGATGATTTTTCCAGGTTTACTTGGAACATGTTCCTGCAAATGAAAGATGAGACAGCTGGACAACTGATCACCTTTATGAAAGCCATCCAATTGAAGATAAATTGCAAGATAGCCAGTATCAGATCTGATCATGGTACAGAGTTTGAGAACTCTCAACTTGAAGGGTTTTGTGAAGAAAATGGAATCAATCACAATTTCTCAGCACCAAGAACCCCTCAACAAAATGGAGTTGTTGAAAGAAAAAATAGAACTCTGGTGGAGATTGCTAGAACTATGTTGATTGATTCAGGACTTGCAATGAATTTCTGGGCTGAAGTAGTTAATAAAGTATGCTATGTGACAAACAGGTGTCTTGTCAGATCTGTCATCAAGAAAACACCTTATGAGCTGTTAAATAACAAAAAAACCTTCAATTGCGCATCTTAAACCGTTTGGGTGCAAATGTTTTGTGTTGAATAATGGAAAGAATGATTTAGGAAAGTTTGATGCCAGGAGTGATAAGGGTGTATTTGTTGGGTATTCATCTACAAGCAAGGCGTACAGGGTTTTTAACAAAAGAACTCTTTGTGTTGAGGAAAGCATGCACATCAAGTTTGATGAATCTGGTACAACAAATTAAAACAATGACTACGAGTTTGAGGAGCTGATGAACAAACAACAGGTTGAACAGGATACAAAAGAGAAGTATGTAGAACACTCAGGAGGACTTGGTCCCTTAGATTCATCGCAGGAAATAGTCTCAAAATCTCGAAGAAGATGAAGTTGATTCTGATGCTGACAGAGAAGAAGAGATTACCAGAAAGTCCGGATGGAAGCATCAATCTTCGCATCCACTGGACAATCTCATCTCTCCACTTGACTCAGGAATTCAAACTAGATCTAAATCAAGAAATCTAGTTGCATTTTCAGCTTTCATATCATCCATTGAACCCAAGAACATCAAAGAAGCTTTGCAGGATGTAGATTGAGTAACTTCAATGCAAGAGGAACTTCATCAGTTTGAGAGAAGCAAGGTGTGGCACCTGGTCCCCAGACCAATCGACAGAACCATTATTGGGACTAGATGGGTCTTCAGAAACAAACTTGATGAGAATAGAACCATTACTAGAAATAAATCAAGGCTTGTGGTGCAAGGTTACAACAAAGAAGAAGGGATTGATTATGATGAGACCTTTGCTCCTGTAGAATGAAAGTCATTAGAATCTTGATAGAATTTGCTGCTCACATGGAGTTCAAACTGTTTCAAATGGTTGTCAAGAGTGCTTTCTTGAATGGGAATCTGAAGGAAGAAGTATATGTTAAGCAGCCTCCAGGCTTTGAAGATCCAGACCTGCCTAATCATGTGTTGAAATTGGATAAGGCTTTGTGTGGGTTAAAACGGGCTCTCAGAGCTTGGTATGAACGCCTGTCAAAGTTTCTTCTCACCAATGGGTCAAGAGAGGTAAAATTGATAATACCTTGTTCTTAAAATCCAGAGGTAAGGAATTGTTAATTGTGCAGGTATATATGGATGATATCATATTTGGAGCCACTTCAGACTTACTTTGCAAAGAGTTTGTTGAATGATGAGTAGTGAGTTCGAAATGAGCATGATGGGGGAACTCACTTTCTTTCTAGGCTTACAAATCAAACAATCCTCTCAAGGCACTTCAATAGGCCAAGAGAAGTACATCAAAGAGTTTCTCAAGAAATTCAATTTGCTCGAAGCAAAGGTGTTGGATACTCCAATGAGCACAAGTATGAAACTTGATTTAGATAAAGATGGTGTGGAGGTAAATCAAACCATGTACAGGGGAATCATATGATCACTTCTATACCTCACTACAAGCAGGCCAGACATAGTGTTCAGCGTAGGGATGTGTGCAAGGTTTCAAGAAGCACCAAAGGAGTCTCATATGAAGGCAGCCAAACATATCATGAGATACTTGAAGGGAACTCAGAACCTGGTCCTCATCTACCCTACTGGTGACTTTTTTGATCTTATAGGTTATGTTAATGCTGATTATGCAAGTTTTCTGGTTGATCAAAAAAGCACATCAGGCATGGCACACTTCCTGGGATCAACTTTGATTTCATGGAGAACAAAGAAGCAGAATTTCGTGGCTTTGTCTACTGCAGAGGCAGAGTATGTGGCTCATACATCATGTTGTGCACAACTACTATGGATTAAGCAGCAGCTGGAAGATTTTGGTGTACTCACGGACATTATTCCTCTTATTGTGATAACACTAGTGCCATGAACATGGCCAAAAATCATGTCCAGCACAAGAGGACAAAGCACATAGATGTGAGGCATCACTTTCTAAGAGACAATGTTGAAAAGAAAAATGTGGTGATGAGGTTCTGCAAGACTGAAGATCAGCTGGCTGACATCTTTACAAAGCCATTAAGTAAAGAATCCTTTATCAAAAATAGGATGAGGCTAAGGATGCACAAAATTACCTGACTCCTTGAAAAAATTCACACAAAAATCCTTCTTATTGATTATGTTAAGGAGGGCAGGTATCTATACTTGTTTTAATGTTTTTCAAAAAAGAATTCACTTCTGGTACCTTAATGCAGGTATTCACTCATGGTGTGTGTAGCTGAAGGGAAGGTTTAATCACACAGACAGAGTTACAAACTGAAAGAAGGACCTTGTCCTCATGAGGTTAGTATCACTTATCTACACTGTCTAAATGTCAACATCATTTCCATGTGTCACTCGCCCATTCATCGCATCAGTTTCAAAACGTCTTGTCACTTTTAAAACCAAAGGTCGCCACTATTAGGACCCGATACCTTTTTGACTTTAACTACTAATTCTTTTGGTGAGTCAATCCAACAAAATCACTTCTAAAAAACACTAAATTTCTCTTCAAATTCGGCTTCCATCTTCTCTTCAAAATGCCTAACTCTGAGTCTTCTTCAAATTCACCTATCTCCAAAGACGTTGAAAACCCTAGTTCATTCAACTTCTCCCTTCCTCCCGCAGAAGAGTCTACATCCACCTCTGTTTGTGGTGTTGGTGAAATGGATGAATCCATCACTCTGACGGTCAACATCTTAACCTCCCCTGTTCTTCACTCTGAGAATATTTTGGTGTGCTCTCCTACTCTGGTCTTATCTGGTGACAAATCCCAAAATTCAGAGGCACAATATGTGGCAAAACCTAATGTTGGACTTCCTTCAGAAGAAATTGATGTTGGTTCCATGGTAGTGTCGTCTACCATATCTGAGAGATTGTTTGAAGGGGACTTGCCAAAAGGGAAAGGTCCTGAATCATGTATCCTAACTGCTGGGGTGGAACTTGTGGCTGTTCAAAGCATAGCCTCATTGAGAGGTGATGTTCAACCTACTCTTCTAGAGCATGAACTGGAGTCACCGGATCAGGTCCCTCACAGAAGTGAACCTATCTTTGACAAAACACCAAAATCCTTCGATGTTGGGAGCGATAAGGAAGAAGAAGAGATCTCATTAAGATGGACCTCAAGGGGAATGCGAGGAGGAAACCAATCTCGAGTAAATGTTCCTGAGTTGGAAACAGTTAAAGGCACGTCTGAGGTTGACATTGTTGGTAAATCTGCTAAACGAGAAAAGGAGTGACAGAGAAAGGGGAAGGAAAAGTTTGTATTGTCTCACTCTAAAGGGGACAAAAGGAAGTATGTTACAAGGAGCGAAGCACAAAATGTTATGGGGAGCGCTATTGCGGTAAGCAAAGCCTAGACTGAAAGAACTAGGAAGAGGGAGAAGAGAAGTGTTTGAACCTGAACAGCCTGCCTCCACTCCCTTGTCTATTGAAAACAGTGAGACTGAATCTGAGGATGCTGCCAAGTATGTGGCAAAAATGAGAAGAGAGGCTAAGGAAGAAAGGGTTAAATCAAAGGGAGATCAAAAAGGGGGAAAGAAATCTCCCGTAAAGAGGGTGAAATCTTTTGCAAAGAGGGTGAAGGTTAAAAAGCAGAAATCTCCTACAAAAGGAGAAAAAGGAAGAAAGCAGTTAGAGGAACAACCCGTAAAAGGGCTTGGTCCTAGGGTTAAAAATCAAATTGAAGAAAAGGAATTTACTAGAGAGGAGCGGGTAGAGAAAATGGAACAACACAAAGCTTTGAATGGTAGAGTCTTTAACTCTGACATTCTAACAAAATTTGGTATGGCCAATCTGGTTGATGTTGTTACCATTCAAGGCTGGAATCATCTTTTTGAACCACCAGTTCCATACTTGCACGAACCTGAAGTGCGTGAATTCTTCTACAAAATGGAACTACTTGAAGGTAGTGGAATCACAATTATTGTCAGGAATGTGGAGATTCGCCTTGATGAAGAAACTGGGAATCATTCTTGGAGTGCCTGTGGTAGGAGTTCGAACCATTGAAGGTTATAAACCAACTAGTGATTTTTCGAAGCTTGCTACCAAACGAGGAGATATCAAGCGTGCAGGGCTCCCTAAGAATTTTCTCAAAGGGGAGTATCAGTTGATGTTTGAGTTCATTAACAAAGTAATGGTGCCCAGGACTGAGAAGAGAACAGTGGCATCCGCTGTCGATTTCTTTCTCATGGAAAAGCTTGATGAGCTTGAAGAAATCAACCTTCCTGCACTTATGCTGGAACACATGCACAGGGTAATGACATGGAAGAATGCTAAGCACGACATTCCTTATGGGTATCCGCTAAACTTTGTTTTCAATCATTTTGAAGTTCCATTGGGAAAAGGGGTACCTGGTACCACCAAGCAGATGTTCACTATGTTTACTCTACTAGAATATGAGTGCATTGAGGGACATGCTAGGGGAAGATCTCAGGTGGCGGATGTTCTAGAGCAGCAGGCAACTCTTAAGATGGAGGTGATTGATCTCACCAAGATTCTGAGCGATAAGGAGGTTGAAATCACTCGACTCAAGTCTGAATTGCAGAAGGTTGTTTCCAGGGACCTGGTAACAGTGAAGGTCATGAGCAGGTGCTCAAGGAGTTGAGGGATGAAAACATTATGCTGCTGAAGACAAATGCCTCTCTCAGTGAGGAAATTAAGTCCCTAAACAAGCAACTGATTCAGCCCCATGAGAGTGCCAATGAGCACATGATGCTGTTGATGCGCACTTTTAATCCCTCCCCTCATTCGTCCTAAATGTGTCTTGTCTCTCTAGTTGTTTTTTTGTTCCACCTTCTAATCCTGAACTCTTGTGGATTTATGTTCTTTTGACTGACTACAGTGGTCAGTATTTGTGATATAATGCTAATTCGACTATTGCCCTGTTCATGTGTGGTTTGATTATCTCTTTATTCTTTCATACGCATGTTTTGTGTGGCCCATGGCCCTGAATTCTTGCTTGTCTCACATTTTAATTTGGATATGTTTACTGCTTCACCTTTTCAATAATGTCAAAAGGGGGAAGTTTTTGTTGCAATTGGCAAGGGACTTGGGGGGAGCACTGATTAAGGGAGAACACTGATTAAGGGGAACAACTCTTTTACTGATTGTTTGAATGACTATTTTTACACTCACATAAGTAGGTTGTTTGTCATCATCAAAAAAGGGGAAATTGATAAGTGCTAATGTCCTAGATGTTTTGATGATCTCCTCACAAGTGCAGGGACCTGGTCCTCTGCAGAGTATGAATACTCGTCCAGTGGCAATATGTTGTACATCTGTAAAAGTTGTATGTGTCAGGAAGTTGGTGAAGCTGCAGAGTACTTCACCAATCAGAAGTGACGAGGTTGTTATTACGCTGGGTAATAACTCCTCATGGTATATATCAAACAACAAGCAACATTATTCATCATTCATCCAAAGTGAGATACTTTCAAGCTTCAAAACAGCAAGGGACCTGATAGAAGTGCTTCTATTGCTTTTTGTACTAGCTATAGTTTTGCTTGCTTGTAATAGTTCTTATATTGTAGAATTCGTTTCACTTGTGAAAGAAACACTTCAATCTTGTGTGAATCATTGTAAGAACTAGGTTAAGGGTAACTTAGGTTCTTACTCTAAAGTCTATATTAATCGGTTATGATTAGTATAGTGGGCAGTGTTGTATCTGCTTTGGCTAAGCTAAGTGATAGGAGATATTGCTTAGTGTGGAGATTAGCAGGCTAATCTCACTTTGTAACTGGCTTTTACTTTTGCTTGGAGAAGATTAGTGGAAGCAGTTTGAAAAGTCCTGTTGAGAACAGGTCGTGGTTTTACTCCCTTGAGCAAGGAGGTTTCCACGTAAAGTTGATTGTCAATCTTTACTTTTAGTACTTGTTTTTACTATATATTATTGTAACTATGTTGAGGACCTGGTCCCATCGACATAAGTGGACGCATACATTCCAGCAGAATGTACACATTTCAAGATGCATTTTGGACGATGGAGTAGCCTTTTAACAAATACTAAATGGATGGAGATTCTTAAAGAAATGAGGTAATAGGGCTAAATTCATTTATCTGCTACTAAGATTCAGGATTATACAAATGGTTTAGAGCAACAACCAATAACAAGGGAACTTGTTTGAAAGCATACAATATAGTAGATTGCATAATGTGAGAACAAATTATGAGGTATTGAAATTTGTGAGTAGATGATTGAATTCAGTCTTGGTTAAACAGCTTTCAGCATATGTTTCCTTGCTTTCACCTAGAATATAGTATTTTAATAGTTTAAAGAAGTCAAATTATGTGTTCAAATCTGCAGGTTTTTCCCTGAGGTGTTTACTATCTGCTAGAACATTTGGCCAGAATATGAATAGGGGATATGAATGTATGATATCCTTCTTGATGGAACAAATTATAAGATTTCTATTTTGCTGGTATATCCTTACATCTGTCAAAATGGGTTTGGCTCATTGGTGACTTTTGCATATACCATTGCATTGGATTTTGTGATAGATTTCCATGTTCTCTTTGATTCTCTCATATACCTTTGCATTGAATTTTGTGATGGCTTTCAATGTTCTCTCAGATACTTGTCCTTTCTGTCTGGTTTTCGTTTCTGATTTCGATGTCTTGTATTGCCTCCTTATTCATGCCTTAATTGCTTTCAGGGGAAAGTATTCTGTCGCAATCTTAGGCACGACAAGATAAGCCCATACAACAAATGAACTCGCATGAGGTAGGTGAAAAGATATGAATGAGAACATTATACATGTTAAAAATTCCCATCCCTCAAACAAGCCTCTGAGATTATAACAAGATCGATTAGCCTGATTCCTTCACTTCACCATTGCTTGACTTTTTCAGAATGGGAAGACTTACTCAAGGAAAATGCTGCCAAAAGGTACAACTTCTACCATTCCTTCCACATCAGTGTTTCCTACAAGTTCTACTCCTGCTAATGAAGACAGGACTAGAACAGAAAAACAGGTTGCTTCTGATGATACACCAATCTCCATTTTTGACAAAGTATGTTCTCCCTTATTGCTCGTATCATTATGTTTGATCACCCCATCACTTTGAGAGCTTTAATTTTTCTTTCAGGATGGTGTGGAAGGCACAGTTTCCCCATCATTAGCTAATGCCAGAAGCAAGACGTCTGATGTTATTGAAACACCTGACTGCCCTATGAAATTTGAAAATCTTGAAGACTTCTTTGCTCGAGTTAGGGAAAAATTAAACAAGCTCAATCTCTTGATTTTTCTACTGATCAATCTTCTCTCATAGATGACAAGATATCCGCCACGCAGAAGTCTTCACCATTGGCGGAGATGCTTGCCACAGCGAAAGGTGATATTACGAGATTACTAAATATGTCTTCTCAATACATGTTTCTACTAAAAAACTGTTCAACATTAAGTGCAGCACTATTAGTATATGCTGCAGCATCGGATTTATCAGCTGAGAGAGCGCTTGCCTTGGAAAAACTCAAAGAGAACCTTCCGCACTTCTCCTTGACATTGCGTAGAGCTAAGAAGGACAAAGTGGAGTATTATAAGAAGGCTGCCAAGAAATCGCTCCTCATCGACGAGCTCATAAAAAATCAGGAACTCTATACTGACCTCAAAGACTGCAGTGATAAACTTGAAATCCAAATCAGCAAGCTGGAGGCAAGAGTGAAGGATGCAAAGACAAAAATAGAAGCAATCCAGGAGCAAAAACTGACTTTGGCGAGGATGTGCTTTCAGAAGTCTAGTACTCTTGATGAACTGGAAGCTGAGTTTCATTCCCTGAAGGAGATGAAGGAGCTAGCTGATTCAAATGTTGCTCGAGTGGAAGAAAACTTGATAGACTTCAAAAGTAAGATAATCGAGTGATTGCTTGCATAAACCGTTCTTCGTGTGAATTTTCTGGGTAGTAAGAACATGTAAATATTACATGCCAAGTTAGTCCAAACATGTAGTATGGAAGCAGAAGTATACAAGTTATGGTTTCTTGTGAACTATTGGATATTCTGAACATATGTTTTGCAACTTTGTTGTTATTGTTCCTTTCTTTCAGAATGCTATGTAATGTTTTCCCTAATTTTGTCATGAACTTTTATAATTTCTTTTTTCTATAATTGCTTTCAATTGTTTCCTTGATCGACGGTCTCTTTACCTTCACAAGGTAGGGGTAAAGTTTACGTACACATTACTCTTCAGTCTCCCAAGATCATACTTGTGGATTATACTAGATCTGTTGTTGTTGTATTGTTTGCAACATTGGTACATGACAATGTTAAGAGTTCTCTCTCTTCTTTTTTTCCAAATTTAAGTATTCTTCGTGCACTTTTTTGTTTTTGCGTCATCTCCATTTTCTCCAACATTTCCTATGCATTACTTGAAAGAATCCATGACAGGTTGAATTATTTGTATTGCTTGTATCAAATTATTTTTACTTTATACATTGTAACAATATGAAAACATTTTGTTAAATTTAACCTTTTTTTTAGGCCAAACACATATGCAGACCCTTAAACTTGTCCATAAGTTTCATTTTGACACTCCAACTCAACTTTGTTCCATTTTAACCCTTCAACTCCAATTTTTATATTCCATTTTGGCACTTCTAAGTGATGTGGCAGAGAGTGTGCATCACACATTCTCTAAGAGAGTGAAAGACAAAAAAAAAGTATTTTTAAAAAAAATAATAAAAGATTACCCTTCAACTCTATTTCTTTTATGTACCATTTAACACAAAATACTAATTTTATGATCTCTTTATTTCTATATATGTTATTCAACTGCAATTTTGCATTTCAAAAATCGACGATCATCCGTTAATTATTGTAAAAAAATTAAAACTGATGGATTATCATTGTTTTTTTTATAAAAAAAGTAACAATTTCTTTTTAAGAATTTTCCTATATTTTTGCGTGAAAAATAACGGACGAAAGTGTGTCGATTTTCTTTCTTAAAAAAATCAATGACAACCCAACGAAGTCTATCGAGTTTCAACATTTTTTTTGTAGTGTTATTAATTAGCAATGAACATGAGTTTTTTTTACTCGTATTTAGTTGAATGAAAAATTAGAAAGTTGATATTTGAGTTAGTCCAAGTAGACTAGATATGAAAAAAAATATATGTGATGTTATTTAAATTAACTAATTGTTTTTAAAAAAAAAACAACACACTTTCGCCGATTATTTTTTCACACAATAATGTACAGAAACTCTAAAAAAAATACTTTTTTAAAAAAACGATGTTCATCCATTATTTTTTAACACAATAATGGCATGTGAAGTACACACATTCCACTTTGTTGATTCTTTGGAAAGAAGTGCCAAAATGGAACATAAAAATTGGAGTTGAAGAGTTAAAATGGAACAAGGTTGAGTTGGAGTGCCAAAATGAAATTTAGGGACAAGTTTAAAAGTCTGCATATGTGTTTGGCCTTTTTTTTAATTAATTTGTTTTTAGGAGGTGGATGGTGTGAGTCCCTTCAATTTTTAACAACTTATTGAGTTGACTTGCAACTTTCATGCATTTATCATCAATTATAGTCTAATACATTCATGCTTCTCAGCAATCTAGTTATTCCAGGCTTTTGTGTGAGACAGTTTCAACTAGTGATATGGGCTAACTCACATATTTTGCGTTTGTGTTTTTATCTAAATTATCATCAATTGTTATAAAATAAAATAAAATCTCGATTAGTATTTGATGGTGTTTGGTGTACACTCTCTTTTGATTTTAAAAAAACGTAAGTCATCTGCAGCTCCTAAAATTTGTTTGTATAGTTCACTTAGACACCTTAACTACGGCTATACCTATTGAACACTAGGGCTGTTCAAAACCGAACTCAAACCGATAACCCAAACCGACAAAAACGTTATTGGTTTATAGTATTGGGTTATTGGTTTAGCAGTTTTGATAACGGTTTTAATTATTTTTGTTATCGGGTTATCAGTTCTTAACAGTTTGAAGTTTTTTCTTAACGGGTTAACTGATAACCCGATAGTAAATTAAATAATTATATTTATACCATTTTGTATATAAAGTCCTCGACTTAGAGTTTGATTTCCTACTTTTATTTTTGGTTGTCTCAAACACTTGGTTATTCTACAATGTAAAAGTGTTTGCTTTTGAGCAAGATGTAACTTGTGAACTCATGTGCATGGTTTATTGGTTTGTCACCTTGTTTCTAAGTGATTTTCAATGTTTTATTTTTGTGTCAAATCTTAACGGTTAAACCGATAACCGAACCGATAACAATCAAAAACCGATAAATCAATAACCGATAAGTCAATATCTTAATGGTTCTATAATGGTTTAGCATCTCTACAAACCTATAACCAATAAGCCAACCCGATAAACTTCAAAACCGAACCGACCGATACGCAGCCCTAGAACACTTTTGTCATTCAAAAGCAGTACCTATTGAATAATTTTTGATGGCATGACATAAGTGTAATGCACATCTAAGAAGTGCGTGAAGCCATAAAAAATTTTTTTGCTTACCAATCAAAAATGGACACCTCAACATTAGAAAAATCATAATTTGAACGTATAAAAAAAATTCAAAATTCATTGACGGTCATCTTCCCCACTTTTTAGTCCCCAATTGAACTTCTCAATCCAAGATTACCTAGAACCTCATTAGGCAAATTCCTTCGCCACCATCCCTCGATACACCCCTTTCCCATATAATCCTTCATTTTTTCTATTTAGCATCATTCCGCCATCATCAATATCATCATTGTTGTTATCTTTGACAGAGAAGCATCACTTATACAAAAAATCAAATGAGTTCACTGCTAAAGATTTTCATTAGAGTAGAAGAGAATTTCATCAAAAAATAAAAATCAAATTGCGTCAAAAATAATTCCGGCGAAAACTTTATTTTCTGACAAGACTAATACAACCTGAAATTATTTCTTCAAAATTGTTAAGAAATTCAAACCCTAAAAAGCTCACAACATAGAAGACGAAAAAAATATCAACAAATTGTTGGGTTTGAAAGTGATTAGAACGTCATGCAGAAGCTTACAATTGTAATCAAGACGGTGATAAATTAGATGACAAATAATGTTATACTTAAACATAATATTATTAATATGATTTGGCCAAACAACCTACGTATGATCAAACTAATCATAAATCATATATCATCATATATATATATATATTATAAGTGGGAAGCTTTTAACTTCAAAGTTGGATTACCGTTTTTCCTTTCTCTAAAAAAGTCTCTTCATTTTAATTTATTTTTTACAAAAAAAAAAAGAGAAGACAAAGAAGACCAAAAGGCATTACTTTTATTTAATAAAGAACTGTTTCTTTTCTAGCAATCCAATGACCACATTGACATATAACTATTTCCTCCTAAGAGATAACCGCCCATAAGTTTTTCAGAATTGAGAGATTTCTTTTATCCTCCACATTGAACTCTTGTATTTTCTTATTTTTGAGATTGAAAGATTCTTTTTTCTTATCACATGTATTTTTTTTATTTTTTTAAAGGGCAATAAACACTCATATTTTATCAACAAAATCAATTACGAGACAATGCTGAAGAAAGATATTAGCTTAATCTTCTGGGCAACATCAAAAACAAAATTTTAATTTAGGGAAGGTCAGCTTTAAAATGGCAAATATCATAAAGTCGGTTGTATCTTTCTAAACGTGGTTTGATCTATTTCTCTTTCTTTTTTTAGTGTTCTTCATGAATATCTATATGTGCGATTATTTATTGTTTTTTTATACAAGGTTTTGGGATAATAAAATGCCAACTTAACTTTGCAATACCAATTGTTTGTACATTGGTATCGCAAAGTTAAGTTGACATTCTATTATCCCAAAAACCTGATATAAAACAACAATATATAATCGCACATACAGATATTCATATTTGTACATTGCAAAAGTCTATTTTTCTCATTTTTTTTATTTATCAATTGTTTTGAACATTTCAAAATCTCGAATATACTTACTAATGAATACCATTTTCAATAACAAATACTCCCTTCGTCCCATTTTATGTGGCAACATTTGACCGGGCACGGAGCTTAAGAAATAAATGAAGACTTTGAAATGTTTACCAAATTGCTCTTTAAAAAGTAGACTCACTTTTCTCTCTCCTCATAAATGCATTGGAGTATTATCTTTAAGATTAAGTGGGAACAACAAGAGTAAAATAGGAATTGTACCGTTAAATACTTACCATATAAGGAAATGTGACATTCTTTTTAGTACTGACCAAAAAGGAAATGGTGCCACATAAAATGGGACGGAGGGAGTATTATCTTTGGGATAAAAAATATAATATTATACTTCATAATTCATTACTTAAGTCTCCAAAACATAATTTTTATTTTTATGTTATATTAATTTCTAATTTTTCAGATTGCATATATTATATTATTATTTTGAAAGTGGAAGCCTTATAAGTTGAAAAAATGAATTACCAAAAACAATTTGGGGGGGGGGGGGGGGG
>JAJOOR010010392.1:0-43106 GCA_036250505.1 Solanum acaule | reverse complement strand
CAGTCCAGTATCTGTTGTCCGGTTTTAGGACTTGTACTCATTTTGTAGTAGCTCTGTACTAGTGACTTCCAGGTTCTGGGAGGGATCTTTATTTGTATTTATGTTTTGGGTTGCTTCCGCCTGTTTATATTGTTATTTTCCTACTCTTGTTTAATTTCTACCCTTAGACCCATTACTTGATTGTTCCGGGTTACGGGTTGGCTTACCTGCTAGTGGGTTATAATAGGTGCCATCATGACTTGAGAAATCGGGTCGTGACATACATCTACAAACTCATTAGGCAACATAACTTCAACATTTTTCATTACCTTGGAGGAATTACCTTCTCCAACTCATATCATGCTCATCACAACATCATTAAGCACATTATGCAATTTCTTCATAAAAGCACATTTAAGCAGGTTCAACATTTAACCTCACGAAGCATATATACAACTCATACTAGATGCACATCAACAAGAGGAACATAATTCCTCAAAACTCATTTTCTCATTTAAATAAGAATTCAACTAGAACATGCATAACATAAGGAGACCATGGAAACACATTTCACACATGACTCCAACATGAAACAAGCTACAAGGAACTCTTGGTCTCAAGCTTGAATAAGAATAGAAGGAAAGAGATAAGAATATCAAAACTCTCAACAACCTTACTATTCAACATACTATCCCCCATTTAGGAGAAAAACCCAACTAAGGTTAACATAAAAACAACATAGGAACCTCAATCAAGACATCCACAACCATAACGAACTATCATCATACCGGTGCCTTTAAACTAGGAAGGTCCTCATTAAGAAACTCTTGCTCACAAACAACCTTACCAACACCACTCAAGGTCTCATATGTGCCTACTACACCGGGTCTAAACTCCTCAAACCCACTACACCTCATAAGGTGAGAACATCAAGCAAGCCTAACTCATAAAAATCAAGGACACTCAACGGCCTTACCATCTAAGCACATTATCTCCCCACTAGGGAGTAGGCCTATACAAGATCTTTTAAACTTCACTTCTTTCCATTTTATGGTCAGAGCAAAACATCACTAAACCTTAACACTCATCACACAAGATGATTCTAGAACAAGGTGAATTACACTTATACCCTCTTTTTTAAGGAGTATGGTCACTCATCACATCAAAGCATTTCTAAAACACCTCATTCTTCAAATCATTCAACCTACCTCAAAACTCAACATAACTAAGCCAGGTTCTACCATCAACTAACATAACCATAAAGAAACCCATTCATACTAAAGACAACATCACAATCTAGCACCTCAAATCTAACAAGTCACCTAGCCACAATTGGCATCACAACCAACTTTCCTCCCTCACTCCTCCTAGATAAGTCTTCCAAATGGTCATACCCTAAAGACCATCAGATAAGGAATAACAGAGAGAACTTATGGAGTTATGCTCTATGGCACGACTTGAAGAATATGAAAGAAGTGTAACTTCCTAACGTCCTATAGCCTTTCCCTCATAGATGTGTCGCGACTTACACCGATAAACAACACTCTACTAAACGTGGCTTGTGAGAGATGAATCCTAAAGACCATTCCTAAAACCTTGTGCTCTGATACCATATTTGTGACGACCCAAGTCTACACCCCGAAAGCGACATGGAGTGTACTCGATACCGAAGGGGTCTTATACAAGCCTCATAGCATTCATAATATACGATACTTAGAAACAGTGTGGAATTTAAAACCTTTCTTTTATAAATTCAACAATCTAGAGACATTCATTTAAAAGAAAGCGGAAGTTTATCGTCTCACATGGCCATCTAAACAACATATTTGAAACAAAATAGGGTCACGGCCCTTTACAATCGACAACTTAACAATAGTCTATTACATGAAAAGAAAGGAACATCTAAACACTTGTCCTCGATCTATGAGGACATACCACTTAGCCTTGGGTAACTCAAGTCCAAACTTCACTAGATAAAACCACTCAATTGTCGGAACCTACACTTATAGTAAAACATGAAGAAGAATGGGGTTAGCATAATTAAGTACTAAGTATGATAGCCCTGAAAAAACATTATTAAAACATACATTTTATTTGAGAGTCATGAAATATGCTATTTTGATAAAACCTTCATGAACATAAACATAAAAGGCATTATATTCAACCACAACCAACATTCAAGTCATCTAACCACATTAGAACATAATCACATATAAACCATTACCTTCACATTAAACCTCCACCTCAAGTAACCCTCAAGCTATCCTTTGTGCAATGTATGGATATCGTCCCATACCACCATCCACACCAAAGTACCACCTTAAGGTCACTAAAAGTGAACTTACCATTCAACCTTTCAATCTTTACACCATTCACATGCATAAGAGACATAAACAATACATAAGCCATAGAAACACATAAAGACCATCATCTAGAACAACTCTAAGTCATACTTGTGCAATGTGCAAGTAGCATCCCATACTACTACTCACACTAGGCACTCCTTGAAGCCACCATAGACAAGGCAAATTCATATTCATTAATTCAAGACAAGGAAGTAACTCATAATACAATCCAAGTATAGCATGCAGCATCTCATTTAAGCATAAGTCACATTCTTCATTAACTTCATTTCATTAAGAGCACCTTCATTCTTTTAGACATTAGATCAACATTCTCATAAACATCATCATAAGAGCCCATTCATTATATTTAACATTATAAAGGAACACACCACAACCTCTGTCAATGTGTACTTGTGCAATGAATAGAGGGCGTCCCATACCACCTCCCACACTAAGTAGTGCATTCTTAAGAAGCCATAGTTCATTAACATTCTTTCTGGGGGTAAGCCTTAACCGACATAGACCATTTGAGCAATTCATGGAATCCCAGTGTCACCCTCACCGGATAAGGGATTCTTACTTGTATAAGGTAGGACCATTGTTTTATAGCTTAAGTGGATCCACTAGCTAGACCTATGTGGGCACATAGTTATGGGATAGCGAGATTGCTACGAGATACCCGTCTCAACTCATGGATGAGCATCCATATCAAGAGGTTTCTACTAGATACCCCGCCTCGACTCACGGATGAGCATCCACCCCAATTCATATCCACTCTGTGCTTAGCATTATTCCCCATAGAGTATATTACATTTATTGTTATGGGATAAGAGATTGTTGCTAGATAACTTGCCTTAACTCATGGATGAGTATCCATCTCAAACCCAACATTCATTAAAATGGGATATAGAGATTGTTACTAGATACTCCGCCTCAAGCCTCGGATGAGCATCCATCCCATCCCAACATTCATTCATTGGAAATTTCATAGATTCAAAGATGAGAATAGCCTTTCACCTAAGAATCCCCTTATTGTGAGAAAGTCCTTTTACAACAAGTCATTATCATTCATTAGAGTACAATTGAGAATAGCCTTTCAATCAACCCCTCATCATTAACATTATCATAGAAACTTCATTCATTAGTCATTCATGAGTGTGTGTATGTGAGAGTAACCTTTCACATATAGCCTCATCATTCATAGGTTCCAATTGAGCAATAACATTCAATCATAACACCCTTTCATTCTAAACATGATCATTATACATTCATTGAAATCACACACACACTTTATATCATGATCACAAATAGATCCTTCATATATAGAGGTACAAGGAAGATATCCATCAATTCAATACCACAATATACATAGTAAGTAAACACCTATACCTTTCAAGTGGATCAATAGATCAAGCACAATTCTACTTCAATATGTAATTTGATCATAACTTGCCCTTCAAGGCTAAGACCAACATAAATCCATAAATCCAAGATACTACAATAGATAATGAAATTGACATGATTCAATCACTTAATTCAACATAAGCAACAACAATTCAACATACTTGCATAATCAATCAACTCCCAATCACAAATCACAATTTAGGGAATTGGGGGAGAACACGGGTTCTAGGAAGAAATCATCTTAATTCATCTTTAAATCCACAATTCATTCATAATTCAATGCAATAAATCCTTAAGAAATTATTTAGAATCGAACCCATGCATAGATTGAAATCTAGGGTTTTGGGGAAACTTTGAAGATTTGAAATCACTTTTGAAGTTGGGACCTTGAAAGATGATAATAAGTCAGGGATGAAGAACACCATACCTTTTTAAGAAGAAACCCATGAAAATCCCTTGAAATACTTGAATATTTGACATTGAGAGCTTGAATTCTCCACCTCCAATGAAGGTTTCTAGAGAGAGCAACTTAGGATGGGAGGGGAGGTTTTGATTTGGGTTTTGAAATAATCAAGTCTAAAATAGAGTTTAATACTTTTAATACTCTTACAATACTTTAATAAACCCAAAATAACAGTCCAAACACTTAACTAAACTAATTAGCTAATTACCAAACAACCCCTCACTTGGCCGAACCAAATCTGTAGATTGCACCAGTGGTGACTCACGACCACCACCCACGGACCGTGGGTGGGACCACCAGCCATCGTGGCTGTCTGTGGTATGGGTCAGAGAGTGGTTGTTTCGGGGATTGACCTACAGAGGCCATCCACGGGGCGTGGATTGACCTACTAGTCATGAACCCTATCCGTAGGTCACCTTAAATTTCTAGCTTTTGGTGATCTTGGGGTATTGGGGGTTAGGCTTTAGGGTCCTCCTCAAGGACCCCTAGGGTGGTCCTTGGGGAGTCATACCTTGATGTTTAACCCCTAAACCCCTCAAAAAAAGGTCGGGACAACATCAAACCACCTCAAACCTCATGACAAACTCACACACTCACTAGTTAGGCTCTAGTTTCACTTATTCGTTTTACGGGTCGTTACACGTGGAAGGTGTCCAAGAAACCTGTAGCTACTGGACCAAGGACCACAACCAGCTCGAAGGTCCGTGGTCCCTTTGATGGTCCGTCAAAGGGGATGTGGTCAGCTGCATCAGATTTTTAATTAGGGTCATTTTGGTTTTTCTCCCTATGCATTGTACACCTAAACTACATCGCTTAACCCCTAAACTACGTCATTTTGGTCATTTTTAGACTCAAAACAAAATTATAAACCAACCTAATAAATCATTCACAAAAAATTCATCGATCTTAGAGCAAAACAAAAGGAAAAGTCTAGCAGCCCTAGTCCAAGAACGCAACAAGTTCTCGTCAGTTCCTACCCTAAAATCAAAAGATTTCCCCGTGAATTTCGTCAGCAGGTATTTGGGTATTCACTAATGGGTTCCTTTCACCCATTAGGTCCCTATAATTCAGTCAAATTCTTGATTCCCTCCATATTATCTAGACCTAGGATTTCTAGAATTTTAGCAGATTACTATGATTTAGTTATTTTATTGTTCATAATCAGATTATCATGTCTTAGTTTTGTTTTTGCGTAGATTCTTGCATAAACTTAGAACCCTAGTTATGTAGTTCTTTTAGTTCATTAATTACATTATCTAGGACAGATAAACAGATATACATGCCTCAGATTTTGAATGTTTCATTATCAGAATAAATGTTGCATTTTCAAACTTGCATGTCAGATTGTTGAACTATCCAGTTTACTTCAGTTATACTATAATTTACACATATTCAGTTGGGAGTAGGATTTATACCGAGTTGGACTAGGGTCAGTCACCCTCAAATTTCTAGAACTACGTGCCCTCGTAGGTAAAGTCCCCTCTATTGGCATCAGATTAGTGATCATGCTAGTCATGACTCTATACATCTGGTAGGGTATATTGGGTCCTCTCAATAGGGCTTATTCATCGGACTCCATATTTAGCTTATGTGGTTTTATGTCGGTTATTAGTGGCTCCCATAGTCAGATTCTAGTGCATTGACCATGTTACTAGTTACAGTCCAGTATTTTATTTCATCATGTATAAACTTGGTCATTGCATTCAATTAGTACATGTTCAGTATTTTTAGTATAGTATCATGCTTAGTTATATGTTTGCTCAGTTATGTATATTGTTCAACTTTATTCTATCATGCATGCTCAGTACCTTTCAAGTACTAACACATACTCTGCGCTACATCTTCTCGTGAATGAGCTTCAGGTCCTCACCATTCAGATCACGCATAGATCAGTTCCCGATCTTCTGTTCAGCAATATCAGTGGTGAGTCCTCATTCTTCGAGGAAGATTGAAATGATTATCTTTCTACTTTCAGTCTTTAGTTTTCAGTTTTATTAGATATAACTTATGCTTGTCCCAGCATCTCTAGTCAGTTAGAGGCTTTATTTCAGACATAGTTAGATTCAGTTTTAGCTTAGGAGTTTGATATTTTAGTTGTCATTGAACTCACAGATTATTTTATTTAGTTAGTAATAGGTTTTCCTCATCATTTCAGTTATATGATGTTTTAAATTTCCTCATAGAATTATCTTATTTCAGTTATCCTAGTATGCTTATGTTATGCCAGCAGGGTTAGCTTGGGGTCACTCGTTATCCTAGGTCCTGTGTTCACGTCCTGGGAGTAGCCTCGGGGCACGACAAACTTGGTATTAGAGCATTAGTTTCAAAAGTCCTAGGATGTCTGAAAAGCCACACTAAGTAGAGTCATTTTCATTGGTGTGAACTGCACCACATCAATGAGAGGGAGGCTAAGAAGTGTTTTAGGAAAACTTCAGTTTCTTTCTATTCTTATCGTGCGTGGGTATGATCTACCTTTCAACTCGTCGTTATGCATTTTAGATCATGTCTCCTCATAGAGCTTATGCAAGGAATGCTAACGCCATGAACACTAACACATTTCCTCTAGTCCTGGACTAAGAGGTTTCGAATGCAGAGTTTTGGAATGCTATTCAAATTTTGGCTCAGAGTGTGACGACCCAGAATAATTAGCAGGCCCCAGTTCTTACCAATGCTAATGCTGGGTCAGCCGCATCTAGAGTTTAGGATTTTGATAGGATGAACCCACCTGAGTTCCTAGGGTCGCAGGTTGGAGAAGATCCCCAGAACTTCTTTGATGAGGTCAAGAAAATCTTTGGAGTGATGTAGGTAACTGGAAATTATAGGGTCGAGTTGGCATCTTACTAGCTTAAGCATGTGGCTCACATTTTGTTCACTCAGTGGAAGGAAAACAGGGGTACTGATGCTGCTCTTGTGACTTGGGACTGTTTTAATGAATCATTTCTGGACAGGTTCTTTCCAAGAGAGTTAAGAGATGCAAGGGCATATGAATTTATGAATTTGAGGCAAGGTACAATGTCAGTCCAAGAGTAAGGACGTAAGTTCACCCAACTCTCCAGGTATACTCCTCACATGATTGCCGATTCCTAGGCTCAAATGAACAAGTTTCTGTATGGGGTATCTGACTTAGTGAAGATGAAGTGTAGAAATGCTATGTTGCTGGAGAATATGAATATCTTTAGGCTCATGACTCATGCTCAGCAGGTTTAGGGAGATAAGCTTAGGGAATAGGCTAAGGAGAACAAAATGTCTAGGACAAGCGACTATGAGTTTTCTCAACAGAAATCGGGTGGTGGAACTCGCTCTGAGTTCCAACAGAAATCTTCAACCCCAACACCTTCATCTGCTAGTGTTCCATCCTCCAGGTTTCGACATGATCAGGAAGGTAGGGCATCAGGCTCTAAGTCTCAGGGGAGTGTTTCAGGTACCAAAACCTACCCAACTTGTCCAAAGTGTGGTAAGAACCATCTAGGCGAATGTGTTGCGGGAAAGGAATGATGTTTTAGGTGTTGTTAGTATGGTCACAGGTTGAGAGATTGTCCTTCTTCAAAATAGGGTCAAGGATGTAATAATGGTAGAGCTCAGTCTACAACTTCAGCATCATATGCAAGTCGCCTGACTCAGCAGGGTAACTCATCTGGTATAGGTGGCGGTCAGTGCCATAAAAAGTTGTATGCTCTTTAGGCTCACCAGGATCAGGAAGATTCTCCTAATGTGGTCATTGGTACGTTATGAGTCTTCTATTGGTTGTTTATGATTTGTTAGATCTAGGGGCTACTCTTTCCTTTGTAACTCCATATATAGCAGTAAACTTTGGTGTTAGTCCAGTAACTTTTTCAGAACCCTACACAGTCTCTACTCTAGTCGATGACCCAGTTATAGCTAGACGTGCATAAAGAAATTACCTAGTCACAGTCTCTCAGAAAGTCACCTCAGCAGATCTTGTAGAATTAGAAATGGTAGACTTTGATATCATTTTATGCATGGATGGTTACATTCCTGTTATGCTTCAGTCAATTGTAGAACTAGGATCGTTCGTTTTCAGTTTCTAGACGAGCCAATCTTAGAATGGAATGGTAGTAGCTCAGTGCCTATGGGTCGATTCATTTCTTACCTTAAGGACAGAAATATGATCTCTAAGGGTTATCTCTATCATCTAGTTAGGCTTAAGGATTCAAGCTCTGAAACCCCAACTCTTGAGTCAATCCCAATAGTAAATGAGTTCCTCGAAGTATTTCCAGAAGATCTTCCGAGAGGTCCTCCCGAAAGTTAATCGACTTTGTAATTGATCTTCTTCCAAATACCCAGCCCATTTCTATTCCTCCTTACAGAATAGCTCCAGCTGAGCTTAAGGAATTGAAAGAATTATTGAAAGACCTCCTAGATAAGGGTTTCATCAAACCCAGTATTTCCCTATTGGGTGCACCAGTGTTGTTCGTGAAAAAGAAAGATGGTTCTCTCATGATGTGCATTGACTATAGGTAGTTGAACAAAGTCACAATCAAGAATAAGTATCTCATCCCCAGTATTGATTAATTGTTCGACCAACTTCAGGGTGCTAGTCATTTCTTGAAGATAGACCTCAGATCAGGTTATCATCTGCTCAGAGTTAGAGATAGTGACATTCCAAAGACATCCTTCAGAACTCGGTATGGTCATTATGAATTTGTAGTTATGTCATTTGGACTAACCAATGCTCCTGCAACTTTCATGGATTTGATGAACAGGGTGTTCAAGTAGAATTTGGACTTGTTCGTTATTGTCTTTATTGATGATATCCTCATTTACTCTAAGAATAAGGAAGAATATGTGACTAATTTGAGGGTTGTCCTGCAAACTCTCAAAGATCGCCAGTTATTCGCTAAGTTTAGCAAATGTCAGTTTTGGTTGCAATCGGTTACTTTTCTTGGGAATATTGTGTCTAGCTAAGGGATCCGAGTGGATTCTCAGAAAATAGAAGTAGTTAAACAATGGCCCAGACCTACCTCCCCTACAAATATTAGAAGTTTCTTGGGTTTGGCGGGTTATTACAGAAGGTTCGTGGAAGGATTTTCATCCATAGCTTCTTCACTGACTAAGTTATCTCAGAAAAAGGTCAAGTTTCAGTTGTAAGATGAGTGTGAGAAGAGCTTCGCAGAATTGAAAACTAGGTTGACTACAACTCCTATTTAACTCTACCAGAGGGTTCAGACCGTTATGTGATCTATTTTGATGCATCCAGAGTCGGCCTAGGTTGTGTGCTGATGCAACAAGGTAAGGTTATAGCTTATGCTTCTAGAAAACTTAAGGTGCATGAGAAGAACTATCAAACTCATGACCTCGAGCTTGCGGCAGTGGTGTTTTTCTTATGATTTGGAGACCTACTTGTATGATGTTCACGTAGATGTGTTCACAAATCATAAAAGCCTTCAGTTTGTGTTCACCGAGAAAGAGTTGAATGTTCAACAAAGGAGATGGCTTGAGTTCATCAAGGACTATGATATGAATGTGCTTTACCATCTTGGCAAGGCCGATGTATTAGCACATGCTCTTAGCAGACTATATATGGGTAGGGTAGCGCATATTGAGGAAGAAAGGAAGGAATTAGTGAAGGATGTTCATCGGCTTGCTCACTTAGGAGTTTGCCTCATAAGCATATCAAATGATGGTGTACTAGTTCAGAATGGGTCAGAATCTTCATTAGTAGCAGAGGTTAAGCAAAAACAAGACAGTGATCCTATATTGCTTCAACTAAAGGGTGCAGTTCATCAGCAGAGAGTTGAGGTTTTCTCCCAAGGGGGAGATGATGTGCTTCACTATCAGGGTCGGTTATGTGTTCCTAAAGTGGGTGAGTTAAGATAGCAGATTCTTGCAGAATCCCATAACTCTAGGTATTCTATTAATACAAGTGCCCCCAAGATGTATCGTGATCTGAGGGAAGTCTTTTGGTGGAATGGTATCAAAAGGGATATAGCAGATTTTGTGGCTAAGTGCCCAAATTGCCAGCAAGTGAGGTAGAACATCAAAAACCAGGAGGTATGACTCAAGAGATCAACATTCCTACCTGAAAGTGGGAAGTGATAAACATAGACTTCATTATTGATTTACCTCGTACTCGCAGACAACATGAATCCATTTGGGTGATAGTTGAAAGAGTTGCTAAGTTTGCGTGGCTTTTTATTGTTAAGACTACAGATTCGGTGGTGGACTACACCAAGATTTACTATAATGAGATAGTCAGGGTTCCTTTTTCTATCATCTCAGATAGAGGTCTTCAGTTTACCTCTCATTTCTGGAAGTCATTTCAAAAGATCTTGGTACTCAGGTTAATCTTAGCACAACATTTCACCCACAGACGGATGGTTAGGCAAAGTGTACCATTCAGACCTTAGAGGACATGTTGAGAGCTTGTGTGATAGACTTCAAGGGTAGTTGTGATGATCACCTTCCTCTTATAGAGTTCGCCTACAATAATAGCTACTATTCCAGCATTTAGATGGCCCCTTTTGAGGCATTGTATGGTGTAGGTGCAGATCTCCAGTTGGTTAGTTTGAAGTAGGTGAAGCAACCTTGATAGGGCCATATTCGGTTCATGATGCCATGGAAAAAATTCAGCTCATCAGAGATAGACTTAAGATAGCTCAGAATCGCCAGAAGTCCTATGAATATGTAAGGAGAAGGGACTTGAAGTTCCAAATTGATGATTGGGTTTTCCTAAATTTGTCACCTATGAAGAGGGTGATTAGATTTGGGAATAAAGGAAAGCTCAATCCTAGATATGTAGGCCCTTAAAGGATTTTGAAATGAATTGGAAAGGTGGCTTATGAGTTAGAGTTGCAAGCAAAACTAGCAACAGTCCATCCAGTCTTTCACATTTCATTGTTGAAGAAATGTGTGGGTGATCTAGCATCCATAGTAACTTTGGAAAATGTGGCTATGAAGGATAGTCTCACTTATGAGGATGTGCCAGTAGAGATTCTTGATCGTCAAGTTCGAAGGTTGAGAAACAAATAAGTCGCTTCAGTGAAGGTTTTGTGGAGGACTAAGTCCGTTGAAGGAGCTACTTGGAAAACATAAGCAACCATGAAGGCCAAGTATCCTCATCTTTTTCCTTCTGATTCCATTCTAGGTTGACGTAATAGTTTCTCCTCAGTTTTTCAGTCATTCATGCATAGTTTCATTCTTAGTATCATGTTCCTTTAATTTGTAATTGCATTTTTTGGGTATTTGTATGTTCTTGGAACTTAGTGGTAGGGCTTGCAACTCTTTCCCTCCCTATCCAGCTAGTTTAGACTTCATTCAAGGATGAATTTTCCTAAGGAGGAGATATTGTAACACCTCGGAAACCAGACTTAGAAAATGCAGCAGAAAATCACCTAAACCAGTGAACCAAGGTAGGGTTCATGGATCGTGAGATGAACCACGGTCCGTTAACCTGCCTGTGGACTCAGCACCAGCCTAGAAGTGGTGGACCACGGGATCCTTCACGGGTCGTGGGCCACCTCAAGGGCCGTACTGGCACTCGTGGAGGCTAGGCACATCCCACTAGGCCTAGACGTCAGACCACGGGACCCTTCACAGGCCGTGGTGATGCAATCCAGATTGTCTCAAGGCCATCCACTCACGAACTTCAACGTATTGAAGGATTGTTCACAAGGATGGAGGCACTTGGGCTTGCATGGATGATGAGGATGGGGTTCTATGCCTTGCATGGTAACATATGCACTTTGAAAGAGTCCCCAGTTGAGCAACACCATACTTGGATGATAGCTTGGAGCATGGGAAACCAAAATAAGAGAGGAGGAGCAAGTGAAGGATGTGCTCCATTCGGCGAGGTGACTGCCAATTCGGCGACTCGCCAAACCACCTCGGCGAGGATTGCAAGATCGCCCACAGGTCCAAGGAGCCACAATGAAAGGCTGCTCATTTAGTGAGCTGGAGGACATTCGACGAATCGCCCATTGACCCCTAAGACCATCGAAGGTTACAGTAGGTGCCAAGATCAAAATCCATACGATGTTCCTCGCCGAATCCATTAGGCGCATCGTCGAGCCCGACTTGGCTCGCCTTTTGGCCCATTTCAGGTCACTTTTGGGCCCATCTATGTAATAATGCCTAAAAATCTAAATAGGCCTTTAGGGGTTCATTTTATGGAGAATGATTTGAATACTGTGGTTATAAAGCTGAAACTCCTTGTGTGAGTGTTTGAAAGCTTGGTATAAGATTTTGTTGAACCTTGTTAGAAACATTAGTTACTTGGGATATCGATTCCCTTGAGGTCATCGTAAGAGTTAGGTGCTTCTTGTTTGATGAACGAATTGAGGTCTTTGGGTTTAATATATCCTTAGGTTGCTCTTTGTTTCCTCTTTTTGTGTCTATCTATTTAACTTACTTTCTTGTATTTTCAATTTCCGCTGTTATTTGTGATTCTTCTTGTGAGAGTTATAGCATTTGGCATTAGAGCAAGGCTTAGAATCATTCCTATGAATTCTAGTCTTGGGTTGTTACAAAAAAAAGTGTTCTAATTTGTTTTTGTGAAAATTTCTGAAATGGGTTTGTTGATTTGTGTCTTGTTTGAAGTTTCCAAGGTTAGATTAGTGTTCCATCACCTTATTTGAGTCTAGTGCTGAGATTTGAAAGGGTTTGGTTCACTATTGCAGAAACCACCATTGGAGGTTGAAGATGCTTTGAAGAAGACAAAGTGGGTTTTGAAACTGGAAGTTTTGGCAAGGAATTGAAGGCTAAAAAGTATTGGGGTTTGTTCCCTATATCAAGGAGAGCTTGTATCTCAAATTTTGTGAAATTCCGAGCTAAAAATCTAGAGGGTTTTATTTTGGTTAAGATCTTGTTCATAGTGTTCTTGAAGAAAATTCAAATCTTAAAGAAGAACGAATCTTCCAAAAAGATGTTTGATTCTAAAAAGGAAGAAAGAGAAAGTGTAAAAGTGTTTGTACAATGGGAATTTACCTAAAAGGGGTAAATACTAAAGGATAAAGGTAGGGGGGACCATAGAGGTTCAATTTTAGGAGTTTTGTAGTTGCAGCTTGAGGACATTGGCCGTGCCCCGACTTTGCTAGCCTAGTCCACTCGGCGCCTCTCCCTTTGGGCAGCTAGGTCGCCGAGTTGGCCCTTGTTTTTGTGGAGCTACTGTAAAATTTGGTGAGCTCAGCCTTGGTCGCCGAGCCTAATCGACGCTTCGCCGAATTGCCACCCAGATCGCCGAATTGCCACCCAGATCGTCGATCTGCCACATATTCCTGAAAAGTTTGGTGAACCCATCTTTAAGTTGGCGAGCTGAACTTCAACTTTGGCGAAGAAAAGAGGTCGTTTGGTGATCGGAGACTCATCTTATGACCCTTTCTTCTCAGGTCCTAATTCTTAGTTTCTTTTGTTTTGATTGTAGTTCGTTGTCAAGAATCCTAAATTGATTTTCAACTTGTAACTACTCTACTTGTTGACTATTGGTTCTTGAATTCATTTCTTTGTCAGTTCTTTTGTTTTCCTCCTTTTTTTCATTTTACTTTGTAGATAATTGCTTAATTCAAGTCCGTTTGCTTTAATCGAGTTGTCCATTTTTTGTTAAACAAAAATCCACTCCGGCCAAGAGTGAAATTTAGACCTTTTGATCAACCGAGTAGAAGCAATCTTCAACGTTAGTCGCGCCAATTTGAGAGGCAATCAAATGTGTGTAAACACAAGTGATTGTGAGTTTATTTTACTAACTCTAACGTGGTGTGCTGTTTTTGTTGAGTTGTCTTAATTGTTAGGTACCATTGCAACCGGAATCGAGACCCTCCCACTTAAGGGGAAGGTTACTTTGGAATCCATGATAGAGGCGTTTATTGATTTGAGTCAGACAATAGAGAGCATAAAGAGCGAATGGACTCCGTGGAGGGTAGGCTAACGGGGACGAAAGAGAGGGTGAACATCCCTTCGATTAGGTTGCCACAATCTCAACCTAACCCTATTATTTATCCTTCACTTTGTAAGAATTCTTATGTAGGTACAAGCGTAAAAAGTGGAGGAACACAAGTTCCCAACCAATAGCCTACAACTAAAGGTGTGATGGATGCACTTATGGGATGTCCCAACATCCAAGGTAAAGAAGATCTTCCTTGCGGGCGTCAAGGTACAATAACTAAACTTAACACTTTTACCATTGCAAATGAACATAGTGTAAATGTTAGCTTCTCTTTATGTGAGCCTAATGTTTCTTTACCATGTATTGATAATGTGCTTGTTGAGAGTGTGGATACACTAGTTGATCCTATTGATGACTGAATTGATTCTTCTAGCAAGATCAATTTGTGTCCACCCATGCTTTGAATGAAAGTTCATTATCTTATGATAATTGTATTGATCAACTTGCTTGTAAGTGTAGTTCATTGGTTGAGGGTTCTTGTAATGTGATTAAGAAACCTCAATTTGGTGGTTCTAATGATAATGTTGATCATTTGAATAGGAGTGACTCTTTGAGCATGTCTTTTGTGGATGATCCAATTGCTTGCTTTGTTCATAGATATCATGTTCTTGAAAATGCCTCGAAGGATGATATGTGTCTTTTTGAGGGTGAACTTGAATGTTTTAATTCTTCCCTAGTGGTTGATCATTCACTCTTTAAGTACAATATCTTGTTTGAAGATGATGAAATCACTCCTACTGATGTACTTAGTGGTGTGAATCCTAAGAGCAATAGAGTTCTTGATAGCTATACTTGTTATAATAACCCACTATGGTGTGAGGTTGTCCCTCCTAAAGATGGAAATCTCTTTTTGGAAGATGAGAGTACTCTTGTGGAGAAGCAATGTGATGAGGAGGAAGGTGGTGTTTGTTTCTCCATTACCTCTTCTTCTTGGTGTGTTACAATTGTAAATGGTATGACTCATGAGTTTGAATCTATTAGTAGTCATACCTATGAAAACACCCTAGAGGAAGTAGACTTAAGAGACACCTTTCTCTATTACTTGTTTACATATGATGATGCTCATGCTGTTGAGTGGAGTATGTTGTTGGAATATGAAGGTGCCAATCGGGCAAAAAGGGGAGGTACTTAATCCAAGCCCATGGATTTCCTTTCAATTTGGCCCCGGTAGTAGTTTGACTTGTGGCAATTGTGAAGTGATGCTTGGTCAAGATGACGTATCACTTGCTACTTGACATAAGGGAGGCTTTGTCCTTGTTTGAATATGGAACCAACGAGGGCTTACAAATGAGGTTGTTTAAGTGTATTGGTTCATACGCTCTACCCCTTTGTCTAAGTTTCTTAAGTAGCCAAGTATCTATTACTTTGATGGGTTACAAACCCTTTGTTGATCATTTTGATGCTTGGTTATATGTTAAATTTGTGCATCCTTTGCATGATGATGAAATTGTTATTTCTAACACTAACCCTCATGCCATGAGGATTTTGTTTTTGTCTGGTTCCCCTATGGTTTTGCAAGGTATAGATTCGAGGACAAATCCTTTTCAAGAAGGGGAGAATGATGCAATCCAGATTGCCTCAAGGCCATCCACTCACAAACTTCAACGTATTGAAGGATTTTTCACAAGGGGAGGCTCTTGGGCTTGCATGGATGATGAGGAGGGGGTTCCATGCCTTGCATGGTAACATACACACTTTGAAGGAGCCCCCATTTGAGCAACACCATGCTTGGATGATATCTTGGAACATGGGAAACCCAACTAAGCGAGGAGGAGCAAGTGAAGGATGTGCTCCATTCGGCGAAGTGACAGCCACTTCGACGACTCGTCAAACCACCTTGGCGAGGGTTCCAAGGAGCCACAATGAAAGGTTACTCATTCGGCGAGTTGGAGGACATTCGGTGCATCACCCATTGATCCTCAAGACCGCTGAATGTTATAGTAGGTGCCAAGAGTAGGAGCCATACAGGATTCCTCGCCGAATCCATTGGGCACATCGCCGAGCCATTAGGCGATCCCGACTTGGCTCACCCTTTGGCCCATTTCGGGTCACGTTTTGGCCCATCGATGTAATAATGCCTAAAACTATAAATAGGCCTTTAGGGGTTCATTTTAGGGAGACTGATTTGAATATTGTGGTTATAAACCTGAAACTCCTTGTGTGAGTGTTTGAAAGCTTGGTTTAAGCTTTTGTTGAACATTGTTAGAAACTTTGGTTGCTTGGGATATCAATTCCCTTGAGGTCATCGTAAGAGTTAGGTTCTTCTTGTTGGATCAACGAATTGAGGTATTTGGGTTTAATATTCCCTTAAGTTACTCTTTATTTCCTCTTTTTCTATCTATCTATTTATCTTACTTTCTTGTATTTTCGATTTCCACTGTTATTTGTGATTCTTCTTGTGACAATTACATCACATGGTCCTGACGACAGACCGTGGTGGAACCCTTGGAAGCCACCCCAGAAACCTGCAGCTACTGGACCAAGGACCACGACCAGCTCGACGGTCTGTGGTCCCTTTGATGGTCCGTCAGAAGGGTCGTGGTCAGCTGTGTCAGATTTTTAAGTAGGGTCGTTTCGGTCTTTTCCCCTATGCGTTGGACACCTAAACTACGTCTTTTAACCCCTAAACTATGTCGTTTTGGTCAGTTTTAGCCTAGAAACTAAATTAGAACATAACCTAATGAATCATTCACCAAAAATTCATCGATCTTAGAGCAAAACAAGAGGAAAAATCGAGTAGCACTTGTCCAAGAACACAGTAAGTTATCATCAGTTCCAGCTCCGAAATCAAAAGATTTCTCTGTGAATTTTGTCACCAGGTATGTGAGATTTCACTAGTGGGTTCCTTTCACCCATTAGGTCCCTAGAATTCAATCAGATTCTTGATTCCCTCCATATTATCCAGACTTAGGGTTTCTAGAATTTCAAGAAATTACTACGATTTAGTTATTTTAACGTTCGTAATCAAATTATCATGTCTTAGTATTATTTTTGCGTAGATTCTTGCATAAACTTAGAACCCTAGTTATGTAGTTCTTTGAGTTCATGAATTACATTAGCTAGGATAGATAAACAGATATACATGCCTTCGTTTTTTATTGTTTCATTATCAGAATAAATGTTGCATTTTCAGGCTTGCATGTCAGATTGTTGAGCTATCCAGTTTACTTCAGTTATGCTATAATTTACACATATTTAGTTGGGAATTCTCTTTATACCGAGTTGGACTAGGGTCAGTCACCCTCAAAGTCCTAGAACTACGTGGCCCCGTAGGTTAAGTCCCCTCTGTGGGCATCAGATTAGTGAGCATGCCAGTCATGCCTCTATACCTTTGGTAGGGTAAATTGGGTCCTCTCGATGGGGCATTTACATCGGACTCCACATTTAGCTCATGTGGTTTTATGTCGGTTATTAGTGTCTCCCACAGTGAGATTCTAGTTCATTGACCAACTTTCTAGATACAACTCAATATTCAGTTTCAACATGTATAAACTTGGTCATTGCATTCAATTAGTTCATGTTCAATATTTTCAATATAGTATCATGCTCATCTTATATAATTGCTCAGTTATATGCTTTATTCAGTTATGTATATTATTCAACTTTATTCTATCATGCATGCTCAGTACCTTTCAAGTACTGACACATACTTTGCACTATATCTTCTCGTGATGTAGGTTCAGGTCCTTAGCATTTATATCACACATAGATCGGTTCCTGATCTTCAGTTCAGCAACATCAGTGGTGAGTCCTCATTCTTCGGGGACGATTGACATGATTATCTTTCTACTTTCAGTCTTTAGTTTTCAGTTTTGCTAGATTTAGCTGGGGTTTATCCCAGCATCTCTAGTTAGTTAGAGAATTTATTTCAGACATAAATAGATTCAGTTTTAGCTTAGGAGTTTGATATTTCAGTTTTCATTAAACTCACAGATTAGTTTATTTAGTTAGTAATGGGTATTCCCTATCATTTCAGTTATATGATGTTTTATGTTTCCACACAGAATTATCTTATTTCAGTTATCTTAGTATGCTTATGTTATGCCAGTACGGTTAGCTTAGGATCACTCGGTCCCATGTCCGCGTCGTTGGGGTAGCCTCGGGGCATGACACCAGTTGTGGGCAATGTAGTTTTTCATGTGACTAGCACTATGTTGCAGTTGTTGCAAATGAAAGGTCTATTTCGAGGTTTAGCTACTAAAGATCCTCATGACCACATCCGGAGCTTTATGGATGTGTGTGGGTCTGTCACGACCTAGACCATCATGCATGACACCCACACTAACCTTCCGGTGGGAGAAGCATTAATACTAATCAGCTAACCCAAGAACTAAACATTTAAAGATACGGAAGCAGGTTTAAATGCAAAAATAAAGTGGAGTTCCCATAAACTCCGAAAATCTAACAACTCGTTACAAAAACATTGTGGAAAATACCCCTAGAATCTGCAAGTCAATGTACCAAAACTCTAAAGTTCAACCATTCTAAGCAAATGGGGGGCAACCCTGAAACTAAACAAACAAATATCTAACTAGAAAGTCTGAGTCCGAAAAGAGTGGACTAAAACATAGAGAACTCATAGAAGCCTGGAAGAGTTGGCTCACCCTTGAATTTGATCTCGATCAGTGATATCCTAAATGAGGTTTATCAGTAGCCACCTGAAGATGCCCTGTACTCAACAAAGAAAGAGCAAGTGCAGTATCAGTACACGACCACAATGTACTGGCGTGTACTGGTAGGATCACGCGGCTATTCCAGTAAGTGAAACATATACAAGCAGTCACAACAAAGTAAACATGCATATACAGAATGTAAACACATATACCGATTATCAATCATCAACCACTTCCAGTTCCACATTCTCTTTAACAAATAATTATGATAATTCAATGGTCCTCTCATGGAACCCATACTCAAACTGTTAGAGCACCGGAACGTGGTACCCGATCCCAATTAGTGAGCCGGAACGTGACACCTGATCAAATAAGTATGTCGGTACGTTACATCCGATTCCATTTAGTATGTTGGAATGTACACTAATTCCATTCAATAAGCCACAATCACAATCACAATGTACATTCTCAAAATCATACAATCAAGTGTTGATTCATGGCATACAATCATGCATTCACACTTATTTGCATTAGCTGTGATCAATAGTGCAACATTCCCATACATACATGCATTACAATGAAGCAAGTGCTAACATACATCACACAAACAAGAAATCAAACCATCACCTACCTCGAAACCAAGCTTGAATCCCTCTAAGGCACTTGAATCTTCCCTTTCTAGATTCTTTCCGCTTGTTCTAGGTCAACAATAATTAATATATGCAAGGATCAACAATCAAAGATCTAATTATCCAGATTATAACAAACAGAATAAGGCAAGACCAAACCTATGATCCTAAGGTGCAGCTAGGGCTTTTTCCCACCATCTAATTCAGTCCAAAAATCGTCCCCCAATAATAATTAACCAAGAATCTATGTTCTACAGATCGAAACATGGATTAGGGGAGTAAAATCCTTACCTTTTGAACAAAAAGTAGCGGAAAAGTGTCAAGAAATTGCCTAGGGTCGTCTCCTAGCTCTCAAGAACGAAACTTGCAGAAAAATAACATTTTTGGGGTTTAATTCAAACTTAATTCACGTCTGAGCCGCTATGGTGGACCCCATCCTGCCACAACGGCTTACACGGAGACAAAGAGTCCAAATTTAAGTTCCGAACCCCCATTTCACAACACACCTTCAACTCATGACAATAAAAAATTACCCGTTCACGCTAAGGTCAATTTCAGGAGTTCTACTCGCCCAAATAGGATTCCGTAAAGTCATACTAGTAACTAAATGTCTTAGCTATCCACTAATGTGATCAAATTCATAATTAGATCTCTAATTCATTACCACATCTCACTAGACCTGACTGACTCTGATTTCATCCAAATCTAGACTAGTCTAGGAATCCTCAAGTTACAACCAAAAAATTTTCCGGCCCAAAAGTTTTCTCTGTTGTCTTTTATATAAAGACGGGAGAAGGTCGTTACAATAGATACTAATTTACCCATCACCCTTCCCCGAGTGACAAATTAGGAAAATAGGCTAAAGCAAGAGTAGAGTAGTACCTAAATCGACGAACAACTGGAGATACTTGTCTCGCATGTCCTTCTAGGTTTCCCAAGTAGCTTTCTCAACTGGACGATGCTTCCATTGAACTTTCACGGACTTAATCTCTTTGGTCCTCAGCTTTTGGACGTCACGATCAAGAATTGCAAGCAGTTCCTCCTCATACTGGAGGTCTTTGTCTAACAACACTGAGTCCCATTTTATGATGTAATCCCCGTCCCCATGGTACTTCTTCAACATGGACACATGAAACATTGGATGAACTCCAGATAAGCTAGGTGGTAAAGCCAATCTATAAGCCACTGGCCTTACATAGTCAAGAATCTCAAGTGGACCAATATATCGAGGACTAAGCTTGCCCTTCTTTCCAAATTTCATCACCCCTTTCATGGGTGATACTCTTAAAAGAACTTTATCACCAGTCTGAAATGCCATGTCTCTTACCTTATGATCTGCATACTTTTTCTGTCGACTTTGTGCTGCTAGGAGCTTAGCTTGGATGCTTCTTACCTTATCCTAAGCATCCTTCACCAAGTCAACCCCTAAAGATTTCACATCTCCAACCTCAGACCATCCTATGGGTGATCTACATCCCCTCCCATAAAGTGCCTCAAATGGTGTCATATCAATGCTGGAGTGATAGCTATTATTATAGGAGAACTCACACAATGGTAGGAACTTATCTCAATGCCCTCCAAAGCCAATCACATATGCCCTCAACATTTCTTCCAACACTTGAATAGTCCTCTCTGACTCCCCGTCTGTCTGTGGATGGAAAGTTGTACTAAAAGTGAGGTGTGCCCAATTCATCATGTAATTTCCTCCTAAACTTGGAGGTAAACTGCGTACCACGGTCTGAGATGATAGAAAGGGGCACCCCGTGAAGCCTCACTATCTCTTTCACATAAACCTTAGCCAGCTATTGAGCATTATAATCTATTCTGACCAGAATAAAATGGGCTGACTTAGTCAATCTGTCAACCACTACGCAAATAAAATCAAACTTCCCCAAAGTCTTGGGAAGACAAACTATGAAATCCATAGCTATCATTTACCACTTCCATTCCGGAATTGGCATTCTCTAAAGCAAACCTGTAGGCCTTTGATGTTCATACTTTACTTACTGAAAGTTTCGGCACTTAACCACAAACTCAGCTATGTATTTCTTCATGCCAGGCCACCAACACAGTAACTTCAGATCTTGGTACATCTTGGTCACACCCAGATGAATAGAATACCGCGAACCATGAGATTCTATCAACAATTTCTAAATCAAGTCATCTACTCTAGGAGCACAAATCCTTCCTTTAAAGCTGCGCACACACCCCCGCATCTAAAGTCGTATCTTGTGTCTTACCAGACTCTATTTTCTTTCTGATCTCATTCAAATTCTCATCCTCAAACTGTTTGGCCTTGATCTCCTCAATGAATATGGCCCTTACCTCAATGCTAGCTTACACCCCACCTTTCTTTTAGATGCCCAACGGCATGAACTTAGACTCCAAATGTTTAATTTCTTTAGCTAAAGGTCGCTTGGTAACACTCAAGCAAGCTAGACTACTCATACTTACCGCCTTCCGACTTATTGCATCTTCCACTATATTAGCTTTACCCGGATGATACTGGATGGTCATATCATTATCCTTGATTAAGTCCATCCACCTTCGTTGTCTCAAATTCAGATCCTTTTGAGGGAATACATGTTTTAGACTACGATGATCAATAAACACCTCACATTTGAAACCATAGAGGTAATGTCATCAGATCTTAAGAGAAAATACTACCACTGCCAACTCTAAATCATGTGTTGGGTAATTCCTCTCATGTACCTTCAAATGCCGCGATGCATAAGCTATAACATTCTTATCCTGCAATAACACAACACCCAAACTCAATTGTGAAGCATCACAATAAACAATAAAATCTTTACCTTCCACCGGTAGTTCTAGAATAGGTGTTGTGGTTAGAAGAGTCTTGATCATTTGAAAGCCCTCATCACATTTTTCGGTCCATTCAAAAGGTACCATCTTTCCGGTCAACCTTGTCAGATGCATGGTAATATAAGAAAAGTTCTTCACAAATTGACAATAGTAGGTAACAAGCCCCACAAAACTCCTAACTTCAGTCACAGAGCTAGGCCGAACCCAATACTTAACAACTTCAATCTTTTGGGGATCCACCATTACCCCTTCCCTTGAAACTACATGTCCGAAAAAGGCAACCGAAATCAATCAAAATTCACACTTAAAAAATTTCGCATACAACTTTTGTTTCCCAAGAACACCCAGAACAATACGAAGATGATCAACATGCTCTTCCTCACTTTTCCAGTAAACCAAAATGTCATCAATAAATACTATATTCAACAAATCAAGAAATGGTTTGAACACACCATTCATCAAACTCATGAAAGCTGCAGGCACATTTGTCAACCCAAATCACATTACTAAAACTCATAGTGCCCATAGCGGGTCCTAAATGTCATTTTGGGTAAATCCTAAGGCCTAATCTTTAACTGATGGTAACTAGACCTTAGATCAATCTTAGACAAAACTGACACGCCTTACAACTGTTCAAAAAGATTATCTATTTGAGGCAACGGATACTTGTTTCGAATGGTTACCCTATTTAATTGCCGGTAATATATACATATCATCATACTACCATCCTTTTCCCTAACAAAAAATATAGGATCATCCTATGGGGAAGCACGAAGACGGATATAACCTTTATGAAGAAGTTCTTGGATTTGAGCCTTAAGCTCTCTCAATTCTACTGGGGCCATGCAATAATGAGGGATGGAGATGGGGCGAGTACCAGGGTCCAAATCGATACAGAAATCTATATCTCTATCTGGAGGCATACTAGGTAAATCAGTAGGAAACACTTTTCTAAATTCTGACACCACATGAATAGACTCAATAGAGGGAGACTCAACCTCAACATCCCGAATATGAGCCAAATATGCCAAACAATCCTGCCCTACAAGTTTCCTAGCTCAAATGAAGGATATGACCTTAGCTAGCTTAGGCTTGTACACCCCTTCCCACTCAAAATTTTCCCTATCGGGGATCTCTAGTGTCACATATTTTGTATTACAATTTAACACAACATAATTGGGGGACAACCAAGTCATGTCTAAGATTATATCAAAATTAGTCATATCCAAAATAACCAAATTAGCCCAAGTCTGAAAACCGATAAACAAAATAGGGCAAGCACGATACACATAGGTGACTATGACTGACTCTCCAACTGGGGTAGAAATATGGATGGGGGCATCAAGTATATCACAATTCATATCAAATCCCAAGGCAAACTAAATGGACACATAAGAATAAGTAGACCTCAGATCAAACAAAACAGTAGTCATCTGGTCACAGACAAGATTAATACCTATGATCACTGCATCAGACGCCTCAGCCTCGGTCTTGCCCGAAAAGGCATAACATTGAGCCTTATCATCATGACGGGAGACCTCATTGCCTGTCTGCAATGTTACTCTTCCTTATTTACAATTTCCACAGCCTCCATGGCCTCGCTGATTTCATCCTCGCCCACCTTGCAGACGTCCTCTACCATTATTACCATTGGCCGCGGGTACCACTACTCTAGTCTGTTGTTGCGTGGAGTCCAACATGTATGGGTGGGGAATTACCTGTAGTAGGTGCGGTTCCCTGGTTATCCTGAATCAAATTATGAGATGGATTTCCCAAGTAATTACCTGTAGAAATGGGAATAGCGAAGTCAATTGGCTGAGCTACAAGTGTCAGCCTCCTTGAACCCCGAAGTAGGAACCCTGAAGGTTACATGTGCTCTTAGCTTTCTTAGTCAATACCTACGCCTTCCCATCGCGCCGCACTCCATCCATTTTCTTCACAAAATCTGTTACCTCATTAAAACATTTCCCTGCAGAAGTCATATGCACAGACAATACCTGTAACTCAGAGTTCAGCTGTCCCTTGACGAATAGATGGATCCTCTCTTCCTCAGTAGTCACCAACTGCGTAGCATATAAAGAATGGAATTTATCCTCATAAGCAGCTACAGACATACCACTCTACTCTAAATCCATGAATTCATCCTTCTTGCGATCTATCAAGTTTCGGGGCACATACTTCTCCAAGAACAAAGCATGAAATTGGGTCCAAGTGAGTGAGGGTAAAGTTGAAGATCTTCATTCCATATAAGCTCTCCACCACTACTTAGCCTCACCTTGAAGCAGAAAAGTCACAAACTCTACTCCATGCTGATGGACAATACCCAATTTATGTAGCCTCTCATAACAATCTATGATGAACTCATAGGCGTCCTCACTCTCAGAACCATGGAATACCGGAGTCTTCAGTTTTAGAAACTTGGTCAATATTTCATGTTCATTACCAGTCATCACAGGACCCAATAAAAGCCAGAAAAAGTCATCAGTATATACAGTTCCACCCACTTTGGGGATAATAATAACAATAGGGGGGTTGGCGGGAGTTTGAGTTGCTTGAGCTGTGGGAAGAACTCCAGGACAAACCAATCCTTTCAAGAAGGACATAAACTGTTGAGTTAACACTGGGTCTAAGGGAGGGATACCTTTAGTCTCACCCTGCACCTCTTCTTCTTGTCCAACATCCTCATCATTCTCAACTTCAACATTCTTCTATATCTCTTCATGATGCGCAAGAGGATTCTCATTTCTAGGAGCATTCTCAACCGGAGCTCCATCCCTAGCGGGTGCTACCCTTCCTTAGCCTTTACCCCGTGCTCTTCCTCTACCCCTACCTCGACCGCGACCTCTTACTGTGGACTCCTCAGGGAACCCATTGACTGGAGCTACGGGCCTGACACCGTTGAAGCAAGTGTTAACTATCTGCGGAAAGAAGAGTGAAGGAGATTAGATACCAATTAGGATCGCCAGAAACTAATTGGAATCAAGTTATAGCATGAAAGGAGACAACAGAAAAAAGAGAATTTTCCTAAAGTCCTATGGCCTCTCGAAGAAAAGTACAGACATCTCCATACCATTCTGCAAGACTCTACTAGACTTGTTTTGGTACACCGAGATCAACAAACCTAGGGCTCTGATACCAACTTTGTCACGACCCAGACCATCGTGATTGGCACCCACACTAACCCTTCGGTGGAAGAACCATTAATACTAATTAGCTAACCCAAGAAATAAACATTTAAAGATACAGAAGTAGGTTTAAATGCAGAAATAAATTGGAGTTCCCATAAACTCTGAAAGTATAACCACTTGTTCCTAAAACATTGTAGAAAATACCCCTAGAATCTGAAAGTCAATGTACCAAAACTCTAAAGTTCAACAATTCAAAGAAACGAGGGCACATCCCCGAAACTAAACAAACGAATATCTAACTAGAAAGTTTGAGTCCGAAAAGAGTGGACCAAAACATAGAGAACTCATGGAAGCCTAGAAGAGTTGGCTCACCCTTGAATTCGATCTCGATCAGTGATTTTCCATATGAGGTTTGTCAGTAGCCACCTGAAGATGCCTGTACTTAATAAAGAAAGAGCAAGTGCACTATCAATACACAACCACAATATACTGATAGGATCAAGCAACTATTCCAGTAAGTGAAACATATACAAGAAGTCACAACAAAGTAAACATGCATATACAAAATATAAACACATATACCGATTATTAATCATGAACCACTTACAATTCCACATTCTCTTTAACAATTAATTATGACAATTCAATGATCATCTCATGGAACCCATACTTAAACTTTTAGCGTACCGGAACGTGGTACCCGATCTAAATTAGTGTGCCAAAACGTGACACCTGATCCAGTATGTATGTCGGTACGTTACATCCGATCCCAATTAGTGTGTTGGAATGTAACACCTAATCTATTCAACAAGCCATAATCACAATCACAATGTACAATCTCAAAATCATACAATCAAGTGTTGATTCATGGCATACAATCATTCATTCATACTTATTTGCATTAGGTGTGATCTATAGTGCAACATTCACATACATGCATGCATTACAATCAAGCAAGTGCTAACATACATCACACAAACAAGAAATCAAATCATCACCTACCTCAAAACCAAGCTTGAATCCCTCTAAGGAACTTGAATCTTCCCTTTCCGGATTCTTTCCGCTTATTCTAGGTCTACATCAAATAATATACGCAAGGATCAACGATCAAGGGTCTAATTATCCGGATTATAACAAACCCAATAACCCAAGCCTAAACCCATGATCCTAAGGTAAAGCTAGGGCTTTTCCCCACCATTCAATTAAGTCCAACATCATCCCCCAATAATAATTGATCGAGAATCTAAGTTCTATGGATTGAAACATGGAGTAGGGGAGTAAAATCCTTACATTTTGCACCAAAAGTAGTGGAAATTGTCAGGAAATAGCCTAGGGTTGTCTCCTTGCTCTCAAGAACAAAACTTATAGAAAATAACATTTTTGGGGTTTAATTCTGACTTAATTCGCTACTGAGCCACTATGGAAGACCCCATCCCGCCATAGCTGCCCCACCCTGGCGCGAATAATCCCGCCACAACGGCCCCACCCTGGGGGAATAATCCTGCTACAACGGCTTACATGGAGACAGAGAATCGGAATTTGAGTTCCAAACCCCCCATTTCACAATACACTTTCAACTCATGACATTCAAAAAGTACTTGTACATACTAAGGTCAGTTTTGGGAGTTCTAATCTCCCGAATTCGATTTCGTAAGGTGGTATGGGTTCCTTAACATCTTGGCTATCCACTCATTTGATCAAATTCATATTAGATCTCTCATTCATTACCAGATCTCCCTATACCTCACTGACTCCGATTTCATCCAAATCTAGACTAGGCTAGGAATTCTCATGTTACTACCTAAAAGTTTTTCGGCCCAAAATTTTTCCCCATTGGATTTTGTATAACGACAGGAGAAGGTCATTAAAGGGCCATTTTATTTCAAGAATATTACTCAAGAGTCGGTTCGACTTCGTTTGTTTCACTTTTCTCTAATGGGGGAGGCAACAAAGTGGTTGGGTGATTTACCAAGGGATTCAATCATTTCTTGGAAAGAGCTCATTGATGCATTTTATGTAAGGTTTTTCCCTCCCTCAAAGATTGTTACATTGAGAGATAATATTCTGACCTTTAAGAGAGTGGATGGTGAATCGATTTATGAGACATGGCTGAGGTTTCAGAAGTTGCTACTCCAATGTTCAACTCATCGATTCCCGAACAATATGTTGCTATAATATATCTACCAGAGTCTAGATTCAGTCAACAAAGGTGTGCTTGACCAGCTTGTTCGAGGAGGAATCATGGAACAACCGTTTAATATAGGATCTACTCTTCTTGATGAAATGAAAAAAATCAATCGTGTGTGGTACACTAAAGAAAATCAAGTATTTCCTTTAAACTTTGGGATGACAAAGGAGCAAGTGGAGAATAACCAAGAGCACAATGAAAACATGGCAAAGATGATGTCCCAGATGGAGTTATTAACAAAACAGGTCACAAAGTTTTCTTTCTCGGGACTTCTGAAGGCAGGTGGGAATCAAGGTTGGAAGACTTTCAGTGAGGACAGACAGAGAAGTTACAATCGAGATTGGGCTAACCAAAATAGCTTTTGGAGGGGAGAAGATGGCTATGATGCTTGGTATGTACATATGGAGGATAGCCCAAGATCTAGGGACAGTTTCAGAAGCTTTTAGGTGGATAATTTGTTATTTCTCATTCTAAACAAAGTGGAAGGGTGTGATCAAATGTTGAAAGAAATAAAGGTTGATTTCTCATCCTTGAACAAAAAAGTTAACTCACATTCGGATTGCATCAACAAACTTGAATATGAAATTAATCAACTTTTAGCCCAATCAGAATCAAAGCCATAAGAAAAGTATACCTATGATATGATGAAGAATTCAAAGGTTAATCATGATAAATGATTGGCGGTGTTGACTCGGAGTGGGAAATCAATAGGTATCAATGTAAAAGTGAATGGTGAGGTAAACACTAGTAAAGAAGGAGATGAAGTCGTGGGATTAGAGGAATCCGACCAACCACCAGAAAATGACACACCTAAAGAAGTCGAGGAAAGCCCAAAAAAATTTACCATCGAGGGCTTGCAAGCATCCCACGACAAAGCTACTTCTTCTTCAAAGCCTATTAATCCGTTGCCCAAAGTCAGTCCACCGTTCCTTCAAAGACTTAAGAAGCGGTATGAAGATGCAAATTTCCAAAAAATTCTATTTGTGTTCAAGACTCTATCTATAAATCTTCCTTTAGTGGAAGAATTGTTGGACATTAAAGGCTACGCAAAGTTCATGAAAGAATTGGTCACCAAGAAAAGAAGTATGGATTTTGAAATGATGGAGGTGTCTCATAGTTGTAGTGCCATCATGAAAACAATGTGATCACCAATAAAGCTGATTTTGGAGCGTTTACAATTCCATGTACTATTGGGATGCTTCAGTTTGCAAAGGCTTTGTGTGACTTGGGGGCAAGTATTAACTTGATGTCGTATGCCATTTTCAAACAACTTTGGTCGGGCGAACATAAATCCACAACAATGCGTCTTCTCATGGCTGACCGATATATTAAGCACCCCATTGGCATAGTTTATGATATTGGTAAAAATAGATAGGTTCATTTTTCCGTCTGAGTTTGTTACTTTGGATTTTGAGATTGATGTTGAGGTGCCTATTATATTAGGTAGGCCTTTTTAGGCTACCGGAAGAGCTCTGGTGGATATTGAAAGTGGTTAATTGAAGTTTTGAGTAAATAGCGAGGAAGTTACGTTTAATATGTGCAAATCAATGAAGCAAATGAGTGACCTTCATGTGTTTTCAACCCTTGATGTGATTGATGAGGTAGTGGTTAGTGTGACTGAGATGTTTTATGTGGGGTAACCTCTTGTGACTATCCTTTCAAATTACGATGAGGAGGAAGTCCAAGGTTGTGATGAAGTTGTGGCTACTCTATCGGGTTTGGGTTCTTACTCTAAGAATCCATCAAAGCTCGACATTGACCTAAAAAATTGAGATAGTCTGTCCACTAAACCACCTATTGAAGAGCCACCAAAGCTAGAGTTAAAAGTCCTCCCGTCCCACCTTCGGTATGTGTTTTTGGGGGCAAGTAACACCTTGCCCGTCATCATTGTTGCAGATTGATGAGTCTGAGATTTTGACTCATTTAGGGATTTATTTTGACAGTTTAGTGTCGTAAAATTCCTAATTTATTCTCTAAGCTGATGTTAAAGTGTTGATTTGCTGAATTTAAGGCTAAGGAGCAAGGCAAGGACACTATCGAGAAAAAAGGAACAAACAAGATGAAGAAGTGAAGAAATGCGATCCTGGTAATCCCCAAGACCACTCGGCAAACCATCGAGTGGCTCTTTAGCTCGCTTAAAGTTCCAGCGTACCAGCCCTCGTGAATAACCAACTTGGTGATAGGACTGGGCAGTTGGTGGATCGCCAAACGACTCCGTGATGGAAACCTTGATCGCCTAAAGTCACTGAACCTTGAAGACAAATAGCCAATGCAAATCGAAAATGGATTGGAGCGAAGGGCGGATCGCCAAACTGGTTGGCGAGGCCCGACTTACTCCGCCAAATGACCTTTCAGGCCAACAATAGGACAACTATAAATTGAAATTTTAAAAGAAATTTTAGGAGTCCCTGCCAGTTCTAATTCCCTGAGTCCGATATTTCAAGTTTCTCTCTAAGTTTTCAAAGTTCCATTTTAGACTTTTGAAGCTTTTGGGGCTCAAACTTGAAGATTTGTAATTGGGATTTTGAATTTATTTAATTTCGACGATTACAAAGACTTGAGAACCTTTACCCATTTCATGGCTAATGTATTTGGTAATCATTTTTCTCTTTTTATGATGTGTAGCTAAAACCCCAATTCTTGTGGTGTGAGCATGTGTTTTTTTTTTGTCTAATTATCTTATGGATATTGATGTTTAATGATAAAATTGATGTTTTAATGTGGATTTATCATTAGTTGTGTTTTAAACTACGGATTGTAGTTGTAAATGCAATTCTAGGATAGAGTTCTTGGCTTGCTTGGGAGAGAAGTTTTGGAACCAAAGTTTTTGATTAATGATTGTTGGTATTGTGTTGATATGGGTTCAGCTCGAGAGACTGAATTCTAAACTCGAGAAAGTGGATATATTAAGGTTTTGTGATGTTTTGTAGTATTAAGCTTGTCAATGTTCGAAAGAAATCGCCTGAATCGTAATAGTTGTTCGAGAGAAAACTATTGCACTTATAGTCCAGCCTACCAACAATGCTTCAGCAAATTATAGTCTAGCCTACTCTAGTTTTAGATGTTTTAATTGTTGCTTTTGAATAACGGATGTTGATTTTGTAGGTTGAAAAGTGAAAGTGTTGGAAAATGGGTAATTAGGCGAGCTAAAAGTCTAGTCGCCATCTTGCCGAACAGGTCGGCGAGCCCGACTTGGACTATTGTTGGAACCACCCAGCTTCATGGGGAATTCTGTAAAACTCAGCGAGCCAAACACTCAGTCGACGACTTGATGAATAGGTCGGCGAGCCTGACTTTGTCCGACGTTTGAACCCTCCAATTGTTGGGAGTTCTGTTAAACTCGGCGAGCCAAAATACGACTCCGTACATCACCGAGTGTTTCGACAGGCATGACTTACACCGCCGACTGGCGTGCGAATTGAAAAGTTTTAAAGGGCCAAACAATTTGAAATTAAAAAATTCTTCATTTTCTTACCTTTTCAACTTCCATACTCTCACCCCGATATTAGTCTTTCATATTTTTATATTTTACCTTCGTCTCATTTGGGATCTTTTCTTGGGGACGGATTGTGAATTTTTTTTGCTGCCTAGCATTTCAAATATATTTTGGCAGTAAGGGTTGGATTTCCGAACCCCAAACTCTATATGTGGTTGAACTTGGATGAAATTGGTATTTTATTATTGAATATCATTGGGTAATTATCGTGTGATTGTTTGTTTGCCTAATTTAATGTGAAATAGTAATTATTCAACCTTTAATCATGATTCCCATGTCTTTGCTCATTGAAATCGAGTCGAAATTGTCAGGTTGTTTTGAATATTGGTTGGGTGTAGCGGGGTGAAGTCTGAGTAACCCCGAATTGTGCCAAATGTCGTATTTTCCCTTATAATGGAGCGGTTGACGTCATTCTTAAGGATAAAAAATGTCAATTGGTAAATGTTGGCCAAATAGGGAGAAGTCTGAGTGCTTCGATGGCATGGGTAGTATGGGTCTTGCTTCAATTTCATAGTTTAAGTGTTTATTTTGAATTAGTGGGCTGCATGTGGCTTTGATTTCGAAGAGTGGGACTGGCACGAAGAGCCATTTGGAAAGCTGGGTCGAGCTTACTGATTTGTTCGGCGGTTCGCCTAAGTCCCTTAGATCACCCATAATTTTCCTAAAATGTTGAGTTTGATTCTGTACCTTTCGGCGATACGCCTGAGCTCGCCGAAAGTGCTTCTTGTTAGCCGTTCTGCATCCCTATTTCCTTAAATTACACTTTAACTTCCGGCGAGCTACTTCTAGCTCGTCAATTGGTGTCGGCGATCTGCTGAAAGGCTCTGGACAACGCCGACCAGCTTTGAATTTTATAATTTTTGTTCTGAAACTTTCAGCGAGCCTGACCTGGCTTGCTAAAGTGGTTCGTCGATCGGTTTGGCGAGTCTTCCTGCAGTTTATTTTCTGAAGTTTTCTTGATTTATTAAGTGTTTCTACGTTGTCTTGCAAGAATGGCTAGACTTAAAGTCATCGATAGAGATATGTAGCCCTGGAAGCGGGCACGAAGAATCACCATCAATGAGGATGCAGCTGCATCCCAAGCAAAGGCAATGAAACTACCTCCAAAGGGAGGAAAATGAAAGAGGAATGTGCTTGTAGTTATGTCTCCTGAGGAGGCAAGCTCAGACAGTTAAGCATTCTACGAAACACACCTCACCTTATCAGGCAGTGAGGGGTCTCACATGATTCTCATGATTCTATCTTTGAGCTTGAGGATGACCAATTATTACAGGCCAGGAGAGTGGAACTACACTCCAAGTCAATGAACGATCAGTCTAGGATCCCGCTACCTCAGACTCCTCCTCCTCCTCCAGTTTTAGCTCTAGAGCAGACACTGGTCCCATCACCACCAGTACAGGGTCCTTCTCCCTGGTCACTCAATCGACTAAACACTGAGGGTTTGAGGACCATTCTAGAGGAGAATAGATTGTTGACAGACGGTGTGGAGGACAGGTATTCAGAGGTGTGGAACACTATTAAGGTCCATAAGTTTGAGATCTTCACTTAACTCCAGGGTCCCTACATTCCAAATTCGGTCTGGGAATTCTGTTCGACCTATCGTGAGCTTGTCCCTAAGGGGAAGAAGAAGGACATCATGTTCATGCTGGTTGATTTTGTAATGGTTCGCGACAAGAAGGTTAAATACCGCAGTGATGACATCAATGTTGTTTGGGGGTGCACTTATTATATCATGTATGCTTATATTGACCTCGTACAAAATAAGACTTTGGAGGATCTCAAGGGGTGGCTGTCACCCCGAGGTGGATAGAGGTTGGTGCACAGATAGAAAAGAAGGATCTAAATATTACTGCCAGATATTGGTTCGGGTTAATCAACAGCACCATCATGTCATCCCAGAACTAGTCCATCCTTAAACACCCGAAGGCAACCTATTTAGATTCCATCATTGCTCGCCAAAAGCTGAATTTGGGATTGTTGATAGACTAGGAGATTTCCATGAGGGCCAAGCAGAGACATACCTCACTCTTATTCCTGGTAATGATCATCGAGTTGTGTAGATGGGCTCGTGTTCCTAGAGATGAGAAGACGGATATAGAGGTGAAACCTACCTCCTATATTGATATCAGGTGTATTGAGGCCGAGTACCAGAGGGATGAGGCTGATAGGAGGAGGGCAGGACCAATGGATACTTCCTCGGAGGTTGATGTTGACATATTGCTGACAGAGGCAATGATGCGCCCTCAGGCTAGTGGGCTTTGAGGTACTTCTAGACCAACTGCTTCTTAGACTCTTGGTTTATCTGCTGCAGCCCCTACCCTAAAGCTTTTGCTGCTACTGCTGCTTCTGCATCCCGACCCCCTATCACCCAGGTCATATTGTATAAGATGGGCCATCTGGATCACTCAGTCTATATGCGTGCCTCTCGGGTTTAGGGCTGCTATGCAGGGATGATAGAGTGGGCAATTTCTACTGTCTTGGCCCCACTTAGGGCTGAGAGGATAGATCACAAGTTGGCATTAGATGCCCTTACTATTAGATTCGCAACTTGTGAGCATACCCAAGGTGATACAGAGGAGGTGACAACCTTGAATGTCGATATTACTAAGTTTAGGAAGGATGTGGAATAGCTGAAGTCTATTGGTATGTCTATGTTGTTTGGGATGGTGGAGATTCCTTACATGCCGAGTGTAGATATTCCAGCTTGTTCTGGTGTGGCTCTTGCTACTACCAGAGATGTGACTAGAGTTGATAATGTTGCCGCTGACTCCAAGGTTAAGACCGATGAGGAGTAGTTTGGTGTTCGTGAGGAGATAGTCTACGATGATCTGGTTGACTTGAAGGGTGCCATGTTCGAGACTTCTAGGTAGGCATCGCTTCAGGACACGTCTATGGGGAGCTCCAATGGAGCCAAGGATGCTGAGATATCAAGCACTGATGCCCAGATAGATGGAGTTATGGATATGAAAACTTCACCCTGGGCCTAACCTGGCAAGATGACTTTCTTACCTCCTTCTCTGTTACTTTTTAGACTGTTTCTATTTTTAGTTGCATTTGAGGACAACTGCGTATTTTGTTGGTGGGGTGAGGTATTTCCATACCTACCTATTTTGTGGGCTCTTCTGTGAATATTAGTTTGACTTTTATTGTGTTATTGTGAATATTGAGCTTGTTGGTTTATATATATCTTGGTTGCTGGATTGTGGTTGTTGATAAATTGTGGCCCATTGTTTTAATTTGAAAATTGTTTTGAACCAAGTTTAAAATTTTTGCCACCCTCTTTGTGTGTGATTGTGGCTGTTCTTGTGCAAATTTGAGTATCGGTTGTGGTCAATACCGATGATTTTAATAGTGCTCTAAATTGACCAAAATAAATGTGCGGCTACGATAAGGCAAACTAAGTTAAATAGGAAATATGTGAACTTGGAGCATCTCGTTGTGACTAGCCGATTGTTGATTAAGACTCTTGTGATTGACATTGCGTGCTAGCTGGAAAGTGTGGAGTCTTGTTTGATAATTGCATCAATGCCTTGTGTGGTGAGGTTGTCCACAAAAGATTGTGCTTGATCACACCTAGAATTTGCCCCGTTGGTCCGATTGATTGAGTGAAGCAAGCAATTGAAATGATCTTAGGAAAGAATTTTGAAGAGTGAACCAACTTGACAATATACTTCTTTGTGGCCAACCTTGTGCAATGTGTGAACCTTGCTTGGTATGTTTTGAGCCTATCCTTTTCTTGGAAGAAACTTGAACAACTTTGACCTATTTATCCCATACCCCATAACCTCCATGAAGCATTGGTTTGTTTGAATAGCCAACTTAGGCCAAAAGCCTAAGTTGGGGGTGTGGTGAAAAAGAAGGAAAGTCAAGAAGTGTGAAGATTCCCCCTTTGATGGATTGTTTTGAAAAATATGAAACCCCTCCATATGAAAAAAGAAGAAAGAAAAGAAAAAGACCAAAAAAAAAAAGTTGTGAAATAAAGTGTGTTAAAATAGTGAAAGAAATGGGGTATCCGGTGATTCATGTTTAGTTGAATAACGAGGTGGATTATGAACATCTTTGAATGTGAAAGAGAAGGAGAAACAATTATTTTCAGGCCATACTTCATGAAGGTAGAAGCCACTAAGCCTAAATGACCATACCTCTACACTCAGCCCCATTACAAGCCTTGAAAAGACCTTTGTGATCTTGAGTGAGTTGAAGCGAATGTTGATTGGAAAATAAGGGAAAGCCAATGGGTGGAGTCATGCATGTGTTCATCTTTGTGAGTGTGAGAGTCGTATGTGATTCCGAAACTTTAAATTGTTGAGAAATTTTGTGTGATTATGGAATCGTCTTTGTTGTGAGGCCATTTGAGTACCTTTGTTGACCTTGAATTAGCATTTGATGCAAACATTGTGAGCTTGAGTACACTTGATAATGGTGAGTCACAATATGAATCTTTGAGTGCACAATTGAGCATTGTATGTGTAGTTTGAACCTTTTGTGTGCATTCATGATTGAGTCTTAAGCAACACTATTTGTAGACATCCTTGTTGAACCGATTGATCTTTAGTTTTACTTGAGGACAAGCAAAAGTTTAAGTTAGAGTGTTTATGAGTACGAGATTTCGACCCATTTAGGGCTTTGTTTTGATAGTTTTAGTGTCCTGAAATGCCTAATTTATGCTCTAAACTAACATTAAAGTGTTGATTTTCAGCATTTAATGCTAAGGAGCAAGGCAAGGACACTATCAGGCATAAAGGAATACACAAGCTGAAGAAGTGAAGAAAAGTGAACTTGGTGATCGTCAAGACCACTCGGCGAACCCTCCCAGTGGCTTTTTAGCTCGCTTAAAGTTCGAGCGTGCCAGCCCTGGTGAAGAACTAACTTGGCCATAGAGATGGGCAGTCAGCGGATCACTGAACGACTCCACGATGGCAACCTTAATCCCCTAAAGTCATAGAACCCTAAAGACAAATGGCCAATGCAAACCAGTGATGGATTGGAGCAAAGGGCGGATCGCCGGCCTAGTTGGCGAGGCCCGACTTATTATTCCGAATGACCTTTCAAGCCAAAATTTGGACAATTATAGATTGAAATTTTAAATGAAATTTTAGGAGTGCCAGCCAGTTCTGATTCCCTGAGTTCGATATTACAAGTTTCTCTCTGACTTTTTAAAGTTCTATATTAGACTTTTGAAGCTTTTGGGGCTCAAACATGAAGTTTTGCAAGTGGGTTTTGGAATTAATTCAATTTGAACCATTGTGGAGACTTGAGAACATTTACCCAGGTCATGGCTAATGTATTTGGTAATTGTTTTTCTCTTTTTACGACGTGTAGTTAAAACCCCAATTTTTAGGGTGTAATCATGTGTTTATTTTTCTAATTATCTTATGGTTATTTGTAACGACCCGAGAGCACCCCTAGCCGTTAAATGCGTATTCGACCTCTCGGAGGTCTTATACAAGCCTTAGCATTCATTCATCACATTCGATAATAAAAACCGTAAGGAATAAAAATACTTTTTAAAACAAATCCATAATACACATAAAATCTTTCAAATGTAAACAAGTAGAATTTCTAAGTCTTATGTACCATCTTAGACACGAATAGAACATCTTAGGGACACAGCCCTTTTACAACAAAATAAAAGTCTTATACAATGTCTAAGTGGAAATACTAGAAAGGTAACAACTATATCCTCGAATGTATGAGGATATACCAAGCTTCTTGAGAAGAGTCAATATCCCATGCTTCCTCAAAAGATCTCCTCATTTTCCACCACCTACACTTGTAACAATAGAGAAATATGGAATTAGTACAATAAGTACTAAGTATGATGACCATGCAAGAAAACATGCACAACGGACATTTACAAAGAATATATGCTTTTAAGACCTTCTTTAACAAACCTTTACAACTGCAAGCATAAACCCACACTTCAAGTCACCATTCACAAATAAGACCATATTCACATCATTTACAACTCAATTAACACAAGTGTACAATACTTAAACAAGATAGCAAAGAAATTCCTTAATTACCATTTAAGCCTCTATCTCAAGTCACCCTAAGCCACACTTAAGTGAATAATGAAGTGATCTCCCATACAACCTCTTCATATACACTTAAGTGTTCCTAAGAGTTACCATAGACAAGGGTTTTATCATCACATTATAGCATACTAAGTCCACATTCTTTATAAAACCGTTTAAGAGACACATAAGCATATAGGGGACAATCACATAATAGCCCTAAGGCTTAGGGAACTCACTTTAGTATCTTCTAAGCCTACTCGTGCCATGTGTAGATAGCATCCCATACTACTACCTATACGTTGTAGAACCTATCCAATACTAGAGTGCAAATCCCATATGATGGAAATAGGCCTTAACCGACATAGACCACACTAGCAAGGTATGGAGTCCGGAGTCTATCCTACTCCGCGGAGGTTGTTCTACTTGCCAAGGGTAGAACTAAAAGCAACCCATGTTGGCACATGGTTTAAGAGATGTCCAAGGATGTTCATTGTGCCTAATCTCATGTTTAACTAGGCCACCATCCTAACCACATCCACTCGGTGCTTAGCCTTGCTTTCCATAGAGCATTCAATCACATATGTACTAGAGAGGGTTCTTTTTCTAGTTCAACCAACTCATAGTACCTCTTCCCAAGAAAGGCCCCATTTCTTAGTCATGGCCAATCTAGGTTCATAAGGATAGCTCATTTAACTTTCTTAGATAAGGATTCTCATGTCGTTCTGGCTCCATCCATCTCTAAGTCTATCATTTCACTTAAGAAGGGAACATCACCCTAAGGCCCATCCTTCAAGGTTATACATTGACTTAGGAAAGCTAGACTCATGAAAAGGTACTATGCTTAAGTCTACTAATTCAAGTCTTGGCCTAGAATTCTTCTTTTAGCATTTATAGGAAGAGCTTCAACACTAAGTCATAGCCCAACTAAACATTCATATATATATAATCAAGCTTCCATGACACAAGACAAGATACTCAAGTCTAGCATAGGAGCTACAACATCATCTTATAAAGACTCATCATAATCCATCATCAACACATATCACTATTTCAAGAGAAACATGCTTTCACATTAGCATAATAACACTTTATACAATATCACATTAATACCATTTGAATATCTTCACGTTATAGCTTCACACAAACTTTACATATAGCTTCATATAGGACTTTATATATAGCCTCATATGTGTATAATTATACAACAATATAATAACTCTCACCATTCATGGCCTCAATTCACAATAATACAATATTCCAACATTATACAACAACTTCACCAATGCCTTCATGGCTACAATTCCCAATAATACCACAAAAGAATAAGATATAACACTTCCACCAAAGGTGGATTCAACCTATCAACAACAATCAATTCAATAAGGAGAGTTCAAGCCTTCTTACCATAATCCAAAGCCATAGCCAAAGACACCAAAATCCAAGCATTCACCAATACCTCACCTATAAAGCTTACCACCCTTAATTCACCCATTATCAACAATTAATCATGAATAAACATTAAACAACACAAGAGATATCAATACAATTCACTATACACATAATTCCATCAACTTTGAATTTATAGAAATAGACTCACTTCATAGCAAATTTTAGGGTTTTGTAGAAAACAAGGGTTCATGGAGTATTTCATTCAAAAACCACAAAAAAACATCCATTAACCCATATCCCAATGTTTCAAATATTTTTCATGCAAGAACCCTTGATAGAATTCAAAAACAAGCTTTTAGTCACTTTTTGAAAACATTGTAAAATCCTTTGAAATTGACTATAGGATGAAGATAAGTCCTAAATGAAGAGCTACCATACCTCACTTGATGAAATCTCAACGAAATTTGGTGGCAGGGAACCCTCAATTGAAACCCTAGCTCACCACCTTCTTCTTCCTTGAACTTGAGAGAACTTTAGAGAGAGAGAGAACTTTGGGGTTTTGATTTGGAAGAATTAATTATAAAATACCATATACAGGTTTAAATACCTTTAACATACTTAAAAACACTTAAAAATAATAATAACCCAAAGTACCGAAACTACCCCTCACTTAGTTGGACCATTTTAAACAAGTCAAACTTGAGTTTTATTTTCACAGAATTCGTTGGGGAACAGGTCTGCGACGCGGAGGTGTTCCCACAAGTTTTGGAATTAAATTTCGGGACAGTAGAGTCCGCGGGGACTCCGCGACGTGGAGCCACTTTTTGGCCATTGGTGGAGCAGGTCCGCGATGCGGAGCCACTCCCTCCAAGAACAACTTCAAGCTGCCTTGGCAGCTTGCTTGGCCAAGGGTTGGGGTCCTCCTCGGGGACCCTTAGGGTGGTCCCGAGGAGTCGTACCCGAACGTTTTGACCCTAAAATGATTTATTAAGACACTAGGGTCACCTCCACTGATTTTAGACTCCAAACAACACATAAAAACATGGAAGACACACTAGGATGTAAAAGACTAGTTTTCGAACGTCTTGGTCATCCCTTTACGTTTGACTTCAAACTCAACTAAACTGACCTATAAACTCATTTTCAAACTTTTATACAAGTTTATCAACTACTAACTCGCATGTGAAGCTCTAATTATCCAATTTCATTTTGAGGGGCGTTACAATATCCCCCACTTGGGAGCATTCGTCCTCGAATGACACTTTAAAATATTAAGGGTAATGATTCAAGACTAGCAGCCCAAAACAATCATACAATATCAATATGAAAGAACCCATCAAGGAGGAAACATCAACTCCATATAACAAGCCATTACAACACAACTTCATTCAAATTTATGGAAGTAGGAATCACAGCTACAACTCAACATGCCTCTAACCTTTTTTTCCATTTCTAAATTTCTTCTCCATAGCACCTCATGCTCATAACAACATCAAAGAACACAATAAGCAATTATCTCATTAAAACACAATCATGCCACATCAAGAATAAACTTAAGCATGCTCAACTAATCAACTCTATCAACTTTTAGCAGCTCACCAATTTATGCATATAAGGAGAACAACAATCATGAACCTCATTTTCTCATTTAAATCAAGAACTCAATTTAAAGCATGTATCATATAAGGAGAAATATAGAAACTCATTTTTTCCACACAAGACTCCAAAAACCATGCATCATGCTTCTACAATTCTATGACTCAAGCTAGATTAGGAATAGAAGAAAGAGACAAGAATATCCAAAATCACCTCAACTCATCCTTCGACATACCATCCCCCACTTAGGAGAAACTCATCTAAACCAACACAAAAGGATTCCAACACAAAACTAGAAATTATGACTTACCGGCACCTTCATCCGGATTTGCTTCCTTGTTAGCTTGGAGAGCATAGAAATGATTCCTTGCTTGACCATCAACACTAGGACCACTATAAGGAGCTTCCTAGCATTCCTTCCTTCAGACACAATACTAGGAAAATCTCTCACCTTCTGATCATTTTTTCCACAACCATAGCAACCACTAGTGCCGGATAGACACTTCCCAAAATACTTCTTTCCACAAGTGGAACAAGTAGGCTTAGCAATTTGAGAACCACCACCTCCTTCATGCTTAACCTTAGGAGCACTTGAGAAATCTGGATTTGGAGCCCTTTTCTTAAACCTAGGTTGTCCTTGATCCTCATACCTACCCCATTTTGAAATCTTTCCTCACCCTAGTCATCTTGGACTCCTCAATAGATTGAGCACATACAAAAAGTCTAGATATATTCATGTCACCATGTAGCATTTCCGTACGACACTCTTCTTTCACCAAGTCGAATACACCGGTAACAAACCTACTCATCTCATCTGTAGAGTTAGACACCAAAGATGGAGCATACCTAGACAACATAGAGAACTTCAAAGCATACTTCTCCACACTCATATTACCTTGCCTAAGATCAATCAATTCCTTAATTTTGCACTCCCTCTTCTCTAGGGGAAAGTACTTACCCAAGAATGTTTCCTTAAACTCCTCCCATTCTATAGGACCAGTTTCCTCCAGCCTATTTGCCTTCCATTGAGTGTACCAAATTTGGGCCACCTCCTTCAGTTGGTATGAAGACAAATCTGCTTTCTCTCTTGAAGATACTCCCATAGCTTCCACAATTTTGTAAATCTCATACAAGAATCCTTGGGGATCTTCTCTAATTCTAAAACCCAAAAAGATAGGAGGATTCATCCTCACGAAGTCTCTCAACCTTGAGGCTACCGTATTCTCATTAGCATTCACCCTAGGCCCCACATCTCTATTTGCTTGAGCTGTCATGGCTTGAGCTAGAGTTAGAAAAGCCGCCCTAATCTCTTCCTTAGTGATGGCCGGGGGAACCACCGGAACCTCATTCTCATGATAGCCTATGGGGACTTGGTCACCTTGAAGACCTTGGGGAGGAACTCCCACATCCACATTCTCCTCTTCCACTCTCCTAGGATTAGCCCTCGTATTCATTTCCTATTAACACAAGAGACGGATTACGAAAAGGACACTTGTAGACCAAACTCTAAGGCACGACGTCAATATTAATGAAAGAAGTGAAACTTCTATCGTCCTATAGCCTCTCGCTTATACATGTGTCCCGACTCACACCGATGAACAAGACTCTACTAGATGTGGCATATGAGACTTTGAATTCTAAGGGACAATTTCCAAAACCTTATGCTCTGCTACCAAGTTTGTAATGACCCAAGATCACCCCCTAGCCGTTACATGCGTATTCAACCTCTCGGAGGTCTTATACAAGCCTTAGCATTCATTCATCGCATTTGGTAATAAAAATCGTAAGGAATAAAACCACTTTTTAAAACAAATCCATAATAGTACTCACGAAATCTTTCAAATGTAAAGAAGTAGAATTTCTAAGTCTCATGTACCATCTTAGACATGAATAGAACATCTTAGGGACACGGCCCTTTTACAACAAAATATAAGTTTTATACAGTGTCTAATTGGATATAATAGAAAGGTAACAACTATATCCTCGAATATATGAGGACATACCAAGCTTTTGAGAAGAGTCAATATCCCAAGCTTCCTCAAAAGATCTCCTCACTTTCCACCACCTACACTTGTAACAATAGAGAAATATGGAATTAGTACAATAAGTACTAAGTATGATGACCATGCAAGAAAACATGCACAACGGACATTTACAAGAAATGTATGCTTTTATGACCTTCTTTAAGAAACTTTTACAACCACAAGCATAAACCCACACTTCAAGTCACCATTCACAAATAAGACCATATTCACATCATTTAAGACTCAATTAACACAAGTGTATAATACTTAAACAAGATAGCAAAGTAATTCCTTAATTACCATTTAAGCCTCTATCTCAAGTCAGCCTAAGCCACACTTAAGTGAATAATGAAGTGACCGCCCATACAACATCTTCATATATACCTAAGTGTTCCTAAGAGTTACCATAGACAAGGGTTTTATCATCACATTATAGCATACTAAGTCCACATTCTTTATTAAACCGCTTAAGAGACACATAAGCATATAGGGGATAATCACATAAAAGCCATAAGGCTTAGGGAACTCACTTTAGTATCTACTAAGCCTACTCGTACCATGTGTAGATAGCATCCCATACTACTACCTACACGTTGTAGAACCTATCCAATACTAGAGTGCACATCCCATATGATGGAAATAGGCCTTAACCGACATAGGCCACACTAGCAAGGTATAGAATCCGGAGTCTATCCTAATCCGTGGAGGTTGTTCTACTTGCCAATGGTAGAACTAAAAGCAACCCATGTTGGCACATGGTTTAAGAGATGTCCAAGGATGTTCATTGTGCCTAATCTAATGCTCAATTAGGCCAACACCCTAACCACATCCACTCGGTGCTTAGCCTTGCTTTCCATAGAGTATTCAATCACATATGTACTAGAGAGGGCTCCTTTTCTAGTTCAACCAACTCATAGTACCTCTTCCCAAGAAAGGCCCCATTTCTTAGTCATGGCCAATCTAGGTTCATAAGGATAGCTCATTTGACTTTCTTAGATAAGGATTCTCATGTAGTTCCGGCTCCATCCATCTCTAAGTCTATCATTTCACTCAAGAAGGGAACATCACCCTAAGGCCCATCCTTCAAGGTTATACATTGACTTAGGAAAGC
>JAJOOR010010391.1:0-59359 GCA_036250505.1 Solanum acaule | reverse complement strand
CTACCCATACCCCATTTAAATAAAACCCCTAATTTAAAATACACCCCCACTTCCTTCTTCCTCCCTCCCCCCCCCCCCCCCCCCAACCATTACAAACTAATGATCAACCCAAATTCACCCACTAATCTTCCAAATCAAACCCATATAATCCTCTCATTCCATTTTTAATCATCCCTAATCCCATATTTGCCATTTTCTCCCCAATTCTCCCATTCTCTCTTAAATTCCTTCATTTCCACCAAGCTTTCAAGGTCTGGGTTCGGTGTTAGCATCTGTTTAGGAGCATTTGTACTTGACCACACACTCACCAACGTTGTTTACTTGTAAGGTAATTGTTTTCTCCCAAACATTGAATCTTTCATTGTTTAAACTTGAAGTCACAACGTTGAACTTGACCTTGGGTAATTCAAATGCTTGCATAATTGTTTGAATCTAGTTAGATACTACCCTTGAAACGATGGTGTGTGAGTGTGTAGTTAATTTTAACTTGAATAAATGGGTTTGATTGGTCTAATTGAGAGTATTGACATAGGGATTCGTGTATTTTTTTGTAGAACTTCGACTTTTGCATAAATCGAAACCCTACAGATGATGAACTATTGAATAATATGTTGAAATGCATGTTTAGGCTTAGTTTGATTGAATGATTGTTGATGTTAATATGTAGTATAAAAGTTGGAAATTCTTGTCGGGCATAGTGTTGGTACAAGGTCACAACCGATGGACCCTAGGTCCACCTACGGGCCGTAGGTCGTGGCCCGTTGATGAGTCCGATATTTCGACTCATTTAGGGATTTGTTTTGATAGTATAAGTGTCCTCAAATGCCTATTTTATGCTCTAAACTAATGTTAAAGTGTTGATTTGCAGCTATGAAGGCTAAGGATCAAGGCAAGGACACTATCGGGCTAAAATGAACTAACAAGCTGAAAAAGTGAAGAAAAGCGATCCTGGTGATCACCAAGACCATTTGGCGAACCGCCGAGTGGCTCTTTAGCTCGCCCGAAGTTCCAACGTACCAGCCCTGGGGAAGAACCAATTTGGCAACATGAATGGGTAGTCGGCGAATCGCCGAACGACTTCGTGATGGCAACCTTGATCGCCCAAAGTTACATGACCTGGAGGACTGATGGACAAGGCAAATTGGCGGTGGAAGGGAGCGAGGGACGGATCGCCGACCTAGTTGGTGAGGCACAACTTACTTCGCCCAACGACATTTCAGGCCAAAAATTGGACAACTATAAATTGAAATATTAAATGCAGAGGGAGCAGTTCTGATTCCCAGGTTTGAGAGTTAGAGTTTTCTTTGAGTTTTTCAGTTCCTATTGTAGACTTTGAGGATTTCTAAGCTTAATTTTGAGGATTTGTAATTGGGTTTTTGAACTGAATCATCTTGGAGCATTGTATAGACTTGGAGACTTTCACCCAACTGATGGCTAATCTAGTTGGTAATGTTTTTTCTTTTTTATGTTTTTATGATGTTTAGCTAAAACCCCAATTCTTGGGGTGTGATCATGTGACTATGGGCTGAATTTGCTTATGGATATTGTTATTTACTAATTTATATTCTTAATTGAAGTGGGTTTAATTGATTGTTGTGTTTTAATCTATGAATTGTAGTTACAAATGCAATTCTAACTTAGAATTTTGAGCTTGCTTGAGAAAGAGGATTTAGAATCAAAGTTTTCGATTGATGATTGTAGTTATTGGGTTGATGTGGGTTTATCTCAAAAGAGTAAATCCTAAAATCGATGCTACCTATCTAGCTCGAGAGAGTAGATGAATTAAGGTTTTGGGGTGTTCTTATTGATAAGCTTGTTGATGTTCTAAAGAATTCACTTGAATTTGGGTAGTTGTTCGAGAGAAAACTATTACACCTATAGTCTAGCCTACCCACTGATATTTTGCAATTTGTTAGTAATTTCAATTACATGTATAGTGAAATTAGCCTATAATCGATCACATCCCGATAATTCCTCTCTATATTGTTAATTCCTCTATTTTTATTGTGTTTTAGCTGATAACTGACAATCCAAACCCCCATCTGACATTTGTTGTCGACCCCTTAGACTTGTTTATATGTTTTCGATAACTTATATTCCTATAACCGATTAGACCACATTTGTAACTTCATAACTAAATTTGAACACGTACCGCTCCCTGTGGGTTCGACCCCAACTCTTCGTTGGGTTTTATACTAGTTAACGATCGTCTACACCTAAAATCAGATGAGGTGTATTGAGCTTTAATCAAAATGGTGCCGCTGCCGGGGAGTGGTGTTGTTTAAAATTCTATTATTGAAGTTGAATTGTGATCTTTCTGTGTTATAGTTGAATTAACTCACTTTGTTGGTTGTTTTTGTGTTTGAACAGACAAAGTAATGAGCGTGAACGGCAGCAATGGTAGCCAGATTGGCCACCAGGTTGATATTGGGAACTTGAATGACGTTAATGACCCTATCCAATTGGGTGGTGTTGGGGCCATACGTCTACCACTGGCTGAAGGGAACCATGTCACTAGCACAATGCTTCAGCTCTTACAAATGAAAGGATTGTTTGGAGGGTTGGCTTATGAGGATCCCCATGAGTATTTTCAGAATTTCGTCGATGTTTGTAGACCATTCTCATTAAAGAATATGTCTCATTCATCTTCGATTATTTCCATTTTCTTTGATGGGAGAGGCCACCAAGTGGCTAGCTAATCTCCCAACGAATTCCATTACTACTTGGGATGAGATTACCGTAGCTTTCTATGTGAGGTACTTTCCCCCGTCAAAGATGATGACGTTAAGGGATACTATTCAAGGTTTCAAACGCTTGGAAGGTGAACCAATCCACGAGACGTGGCTGAGGTTTCAAAAGCTGTTACTTCAATGCCCAACTCACAGGCTCCCCAACAACGTCTTGTTGCACTACTTTTATAAGAGTCCTGACTCGGTGAACAAAGGAAATGCTGGTCAACTCATTCCTAGAGGTATAATGCAACAACCTTATGAGGTCACATTTCAACTCTTTGATGGCATGACCAAGATCAATAGAGCATGGTATAGTTGTGAGGACCAAGTGTCTACTCACCTTTAGAATGACAAAAGAACAGATCGAGAAGGATCAAGAGAGAGACCAAAACATGGCAAAAATGATGACCTAACTGGACTTATTATTGAAAATGTGATGGGTAGTGGGTTGAAGAGTGTGAATGTTGTGGGTATTGGGGGATCAAACGCTGATGAGGCACATTTTGAGGCGTTGTACAATGAGGAAGTGAATTTCCTTGCAAATCAAGGAGGAGGTTTCGTTCAAACTATCCAAGGACGGTGGAAATCCGGGTTGGAATAGAGATGATAGATGGAGAGATCGTGACAGAGAATTGAGTGATCGTAGCACCACTTGGAAGGAAAGAGAGGGTGATAAGGACAGATACATCCCACCTCATGAGCGTCAAAAGCCTAAGGACCAAAGGGCTGACTTGGATGTCCGTACGGAAGACATGCTTTCACGCATTCTCAATAAGGTAAAAGGGTCAGACAAAGTTTTGAAAGAAATGAAAGAGGACATCTCTACATTTAATCAGACGATCACCTCACATTCAGCGTCAATCAAGCAGTTGGAAACGCAAATGGGTCAAATTTTGTCTCATTTGAACCCAAGGCCAAAAGGGGGCCTTGGTCAACCCGAAGAATGATCCTTGAAAGCATATCCACGTCGTGCCACGACATTAAATGAGGCACTTCTTGGGAGGCAACCAAATTTTATTGCTTTTATTTCTATTGTTTGAATAAAGGATGTTGAATGTGTAGGTTGAAAAATTGAAGTTTTGGAAAATGGCAACTAGGCGAGCCAACAGTCTGGTCGGCGAGCTCGACTTGGACCGCCGTTACAACCACCTGGCTTGCCAGAGGTTCTATAAAACTCAGCGGGCTGAAGTACCACTCGGCGCATCGCCAAGTGGGTCAGCGAGCTCGACTTACCTCACTGACTGGCGCGCGAACTGAAGAGTTTTTAAAGGGCCAAATGGTTTTAAATTCAAAAATCCTGCACTCTCTAACTTTTTCAACTCCCATACTCTCACCTCGATATTATATTGTTCGTACTTTAGTATTTTTTTTCTCATTTCTCTTGGGATCATTGCTCAGGATTGACTTTGGAATTACTTCGCCGCCTAGCTTTACAAAAACTTTGGCATAAAAGGTTGGTTTTTTGAACCCCGAACTTAATAGTTGGTTGAAATCAAATGCTTGTGATAAATTGTTGTTGAATATTGTTGGGTAGTGTAGTTTGATCATTGTATGATTGTAGGATTGCCCGTATTTAAATGAATGACTGCTTAAATGATCATAAATGGTTGATTCCCATGCCAATAGTTGATTAAATTGTTGGGTTGGATTGAATGTGTATTGGGTCTAGTGGGGTGAAGTCTGAGTAACCCCGTATTGTGCTAATTGTCTAAATTTTCCCGATGATAGAGCAGTTGACGTAATTCTTAAGGGTAAAAGACGTTAATTGGCCATTTTTGGCCAAATCGGAGGAAGTTTGAGTACCCCGAGGGCATGGGTCTTATGGGTCTAGTGTTAATTTCGTGTTTTTCACCTAAGTCCCCCTAGATCGCCCTTCTGCGCCCCTTTTCCCTAAAATTAATCTGTAACTTTCGGTGAGCTACTTCTAGTTCGCCGAAAGGTGTCAGTGATCCTCCGAAAGGCCTTGGACATCACTGACCAACTTAAAATTTTGGCAATTTTTGCACTTTAACTTTTGGCGAGCCCGACCTGGCTCGCTAAAGTTGTTCGGTGACTCGCCGACCGGTTCAGCGAGTCTTCCTGCAGTTTATTTTTTGAAATTTTTCTTAAACGTTATCTAACGTTTCCCACCTGTTCTTGCAAGAATGGCTAGACCCAAGGTTGCTGGTAGGGACATGCCACCCCGAAAGAAGGCACACCGAGTTTTGATAAATGAGGAGGTAGTTGCTTCCAAGGAAAAGGTTACCAAGCTACCTCCAAAAGTAGGTAAAGCCAAGGGCAAGGCACCCGTAGTTGTGCCACCTGCAGAGGCTAGCTCAGATAGTGAGGGGGTCTACGAGACACCCCTTACTACCTCCAACATTGAGGGGGACTCACAGAGCGATTCTCAGGCTTCCATCTCTAAGCTTGAGGATGACCAATTACTTGAGGCCAGAAGAGCGGAGCTACGCTCCAAGTCGATAAACGATTCATCTAGGATCCCAGTGCCTCCAACGCCTACCCCCTCAGCTTCAACTCTAGTGCCTCCTCCAATATAGTCTTTGGTGCAGGCACCACTTGTTCAAGGTCCTTCTCCCCGGTCACTCAACCGACAAAAGGCCGAGGGATTGAGGACCATATTAGAGGAAAAAAGATTATCTACCAATGGTGTGGTGGACAGACATCCAGAGGTGTGGAACACTCTCAGATTCGACAAATTTGAGGTTTTCACCAAACCCCGTGGCCCATATATTCCTTCTTGGGTCCGGGAGTTTATTCATCCTACGCTGACTTGATGCCAAAGGGGAAGAAGAAGGCCAGTGCCTTCACACCGGTAGACTTCGTGGTGGTCTGAGGCAAGAAGGTCAAATGCAGAAGCTCTGACATAAATGTTATACTTGGGTGCTCTTTCGACTTTATGCATGACTACCAGAGCCTGATCAAAACAAATACTCTAGATGATTTAAAAGGTTGACTAGCACCCTTTCTCTTTGACATCACCCTGAGGTGGATTGAGGCAGGTGCACCCATCGAGAAGAAGGACCTGAACATTGCCGCCACATATTGGTTCAGATTCATCAGTAGCACTGTTATACCATCTCAGAATGAGTCCATCATCCGGCATCCGAAGGCAGCTTGTCTTGGTTTAATTATTGCTAGGAAGAGGCTAAATATGGGGTTGATTGTTGAGCAAGAGATGGCCATGAGGGCCAAGCAGCCACATACCTCACTCCCATTTCCAGTGTTGATCTCCGAGTTGTGCAGACGGGCTCATGTTTCGATAGATGCGAAGAAGTATGTCGAGGTGACACCCACCTCCTCTACTGACATCTGGAGTATTGAGGCCGAGTACCAGTGGGATGAGGCTGACAGGAGGAGGGCAGCACCGGTGGACACATCCCCAGAGGTCATTGTTGAGATGTTTCCTATAGAGGTAGTCATGCCTACTCAGGCCAGTCGACCCTCAGGTACTTTTGGCCCCTCTATTTCTGATGGCCCTAGCTCTTCTACTAATCCCCCTCCCACTCTTCTGCTACTGCTGCATCTAGGCCCCCATCACCCAGGCCATGCTGTACAAGATGGGCCATCTGGATCATTCAGCTGATGTACGTGCCTCACTGGTTGAGGCTGCTGTGCTTGGGCTGATAGAGCGGGCAATTACTACTGCTTTTTCCCCGATCAGGGATGAGTTGAGAGAGCACCGAGTATTGATCGAGGGCTACAAGTTGGCATTGGATTACCTTACAGTTAGAGTTGAGGCCTGTGAGCAGAGTCAGTGTGCTGTTGATGCTGTAACAGCCTTGAAGGCTGTTATTACTGGGTTAATGAAGGATGTGGACCAGTTGAAGTCCATTGATTTGTCTATGTTGATTATCACAGTGGAGATTCCCGACATGGTGAGTGTTGATATTCCGGCTAGTTCTGAGATTCCTCCGGCTACTACCAACAATGAGGTTAGAGTTGATGACGCTGATGGTGAGTCCGAGGTGGAGACAGATGAGGAGCAGCTCAGTGTAAGAGATGAGACTATGTACGAGGACTTAGCTGACTTGGAGGGTGCCATGTCTGAGACAACTAGCCAGGCATCACTTTGGGATACTTCCATGGTTGGCTCTAGTGAAGCCAAGGATGTTGAGATATAAAGCACTAATGTCCAGACAGAGCGAGTAACGGACTTGTAGACTTCACCCTAGGCCTTGCCTGACAGGATTATTTTCTTTGCCTCTTTTTCTGTTCATTTTTAGACTATTTTTGTTTTATTTGCATTTGAGGACAATTGCGTATTTTGTTGGTAGGGTGAGGTTTTTCCATACCTACCTCTTTTGGGTTGTTTTTTGAATATTGGATTGATTTTTATTGTGTTTTTGTGAATATTGGAGCTTATTGGTTTTATATATATATCTTGGTTGTTGGATTTTGATTGTTGATGAATTGTGGCCCATTGTTTTGATATGAAAATAGTTTTGAACCAAGTTTTAAAAAAATTTTGCCACCTCTTTTGTGTGTGATTGTGGTTGTTCTTGTACAAATTTGAGTGTCGGTTTTGGTCAATACCGATGACTTGAATAGTGCTCTTAATTGAACAAAATGAATGTGCATCTACGATGAGGCAAACGAAGTTACATAGGCAATATGTGAACTTTGAGCATCTCATTGTGACTAGCCGATTGTCAATGAAGTCTCTTGTGATGAAAATTGCACGCTAGCTAGAAAGTCTGGAGTCTTGTTTGATAATTGTATCAATACCTTGTGTGGTGAGGTTGTCTTAAACATTGTGCTTGATGACACCTAGAATTTGCCTCGTTGGTCCGATTGATTGAGTGAAGCAAGCAATAGAAATGATCTTAGGCAAAAGTTTTGAAGAGTGAACCAATTTGACAATACACTTCTTTTGGCCAACCTTGTGAGAAGTGTGAACCTTGCTTGGCACCTTTTGAGCCTATCCTTTTCTCAGAAGAAACTTAAACAACTCTGACCTTTTTATCCCATCACCTATAACCTTCATCAAGTTTTGGTTAGTTTGAATAGCTAACTTAGGATTTTGGGGGTGTGGTGAAAAAGAATGAAAGTCAAGAAGTGTGAAAAATTTCCCCTTTGATAGATTGTTTTGAAAATAGATGGAACCCCTCCATGTAAAAAGAAATGAGGGGTATTTGGTGAATCATGTCTAGTTGAATAATGGGGTGGATTATAATCATGCTTGAATGAGAAAAAGAAGGAGAAAGTGATTTTTAGGTCATACTTCATTAAGGTAGAGGCCAGTAAGCCTAAATGACCATACCTTGACAGTAATTCCCCAGAAACTAGTAAGTTGAACTAGAGAATTTTAGAGCCTTTCGTAAGAGTTTTGGAGTGTGGTATTAGGATTAAAAGTCATAAAAATGACTCCCGTACTTTGAATAAGGTTTTAAGGGTTAGGGCATCAAGGTACGACCCCCAAGGACAACCCAAGGGGTCCTTGAAGAGGACCCTTAAAACATCACAAAAGCTGTCAAAAACAACTTGGTCCACGGATGGGCACCACGAGCCGTGGGTGGACCTACGTCCCATAGGTGGGGATCGTGGGTCGAGGCTTGACCTCCCCTGATCTCCCTAGTTCCAGTAAGGAACCACGAGCCAACCAGTATGGCCCGTCAACCCATCCACGGTCCGTGGGTGGGGGTTCCGTAGGTCAAAGCAGTTTTAAAATTTTTTGTTTTAGTTAGGGTTTAGGGAATTAATTAAGTCATTAGTTAAGGGTTAGGGAGGTCGGTTAATGAGTTATTAAACCACTTATAAATACCTAATAAGACCCTGAACTAACTCAATTAATCCATTCATCTAAGAACCCACTTCCCCTCAAGAAAATTCTCTCTATATGTAAAGAAAAAGAAGAAGAAGAGAACGAACCTAGGTCGAAATTCACCATTGAAGCAAGATTTCTTTAGGGATTTGGATCAAGGTATGTTTAGCTTATTCATCTATGAGTTCTTCCACCCATAGAGTCCCCTAGGTTTCCCCTAATTTGTGAAGAAGAACCCCAATCTAAGCTAGGGTTACTTCCAATGTGTGGGTTTTAGTTGTGTATGATTCCAATTGGTTGGATAATACTTGTTTATGTTTAATTTAGTGTTGATTCATGATATTATGAGGAATTTATGTGAATTCCATGGTTAACCCTATAAATCAAAGTATGTGGGTTTATGCCTTGTGAAGAGAAATTGATTATTCTTGATAGATCTTCTAGAATTGTTATCATGTATAGAACTTGTTCAAGAATATGAATATGAAAGCATGAATTGACACTATATTTATGAATGCATGATAGATCATGAATTGTAGTGATTGAATTTGGGACTTTATGATGAATTATGCTTAGAATTGCGTATGACTAAGGCTTGTGACTAATATGTCTTGTGATCTAGTCTAGTTTGATAATTGTGGAGTCAAGCTTGATAGTAGGGCTTGAAGTCATAATTTTGATCACTAGTGCTTATAGAGTAATTCTAATATGATAAAATAGCTTGCATGAATTTGGTATACAAAATAGATAGTGTGGTGGTGGAAGGCTTTTACCCACATGACCTACCTAGAACTATATGAATGCATGTATGTAGAATGTGAAATGTCTTCTCACATAGAATGGTTCTAATTGAAAGGTTAATCACCTAAAATGAATCAAAGCATGTTTGAATAGAATAACTTGAAGTTGTGACTTATGATCCCTTCATGTATAGCTTGTCTATGTAGCATGAGTTAGTAGTTCTCATGGTAGCTTGGGATTGAGGAATTATACTCTCCTAAGGTTAGCTTGAATTAGCATTGGTAGGATGCTTTTCATGGTAGCTTGAATTAGTATAGGCATGGTAGCCTAGGATTGAGGATCTATACTCTCCTAAGGGTAGCTTGGACTAGCATTATTAGAATGCCTCCATGGTAGCATGACCTGGTTAGGCCAAGACCACTTCATGGTAGCTTAGGATAGAGGATTTATACTCTACTTAGGATAGCTTAGGATTGAGACACCATACTCTCCTAAGGGTAGCTTAGGGTTGAGGATTCATACTCCTCTAAGGGTAGCATGAATTATATTGAATGTTTGCATGGTAGCTAGGTTGTGGTACTTGTACTCTTCCTTGTATAGTTTGGTTTGCATGATAGTGTGGTTTTCCATTGTAGTAAGGTCTAGTCTAGTAGAGTGCTATTCTTTGATAGTCTAGAATGATAAATAGTAAGCATTGAGTAAGCTAGCCTAACGAAGTACTTAGTGTGAATGGTAGTATGAGATGCTATTCATACATGGCACAAGTATGACTTGAAGCTACTTATGAAGTATCCTCTTATGTGATGTATGCTTACCTTGGATTGTTGCTATAGTTGCCTTCCATTATATGATTGACTTAAGATGATAGTTCCTTGTCTATCTAGAGTAGGTCAATAGTGACCCCTATGAATAGTAAGAATGACTAGAGTGACTTCAAAGATATGCTTAGTGTGGGTGGTATTATGGGATGACATTCATGCATTGCACAAGTGTGCCTTCAGGTTACTTAGGAGTATAGTGCTCTTATGACATGAAAACCTAGGTCTTGACTATGAATGTGGACTATGCCCAAGAATGACCAAAAAGTGGTACTTAGCTTGGATAGTATTATGGGATGCTATTCTTGCCTTGCACAAGTATGCTTTGAGGTGGCTTGTTAAGTAGTTCTCTTGTAATATGAAAGACTAAAGGTTGAAGTATGTAAATATGAACGTCTAAGTAAAGACCATGCCATGAACATGATGTATCTCCTATGCTCATTTACTATGTCTTATGTTGTCTTATGATTATATGATGCTTTTGTTGTAGATTATGCTATGAATATGTTATTATCTCTTATGCTTATGTCTTATGTTGACTAACCATTTTGAGATGCTCTTATGATGTTGTGCTAGCTATCATACTTGATACATTTTGTACTAACACATACTTTGCTTGCATTCTAATCAAATGTAGGGTTGCGGAGATTGAGTTCCTTTGAAGGTTAGGTTTCATAGTGCAAGAAGAGTCGAAGAATTGGTGAGTCCTCATAGCTTCGAGGACATAACCATTATTTCCCTTTATTTCATTTCTTTATGTTTTAGACTTTTATATGGGCTGTGTCCCAAGACTTTTATTCAAGAGTTTAATAGATGGTTTGAGACAAAGATACAGTAAAGACTTCCTCTTGCTTTATGAAAATGTTTTCGATTGTATGGTTTTAAAGAAGTTTTAAATTTTCCATATCTTATGTTATTATTATGCTAAGGGCTTGTATGAGACCCCTTCGAGGTCAAGTACGCCATTTTTCACTTAGGGTATACCTTTGGGTCGTGACATTTACATTCATCCCTGATACAAGCCTTAAAAAGACCTTTCTAATCTTGAGTGAGCTGAAATGAATGTTGATTGGAATATAAGGGCAAGCCTATGGGTGGAGTCATGCATGTGTTCATCTTTGTGAGTGTGAGAGTTGTATGTGATTCCGGGACCTTAAATTGTTGAGGAATTTTGTGTAAATATGGAATCATCTTCGTTGTGAGGGCATTTGAATACCTTTGTTGAGCTTGAACTTACATTTGAAGCAAGCATTGTGAGCTTGAGTACACTTGATAATGGCGAGTCACTATTTGAAACTCAGACTGCAAATTGATCATTGTATGTGTAGTTTGAATCTTGTTGTGTGCATTTATGTTGACTCTTATGTAGCACTGTTTGTAGACATCCTTGTTGAACTGATTGATCTTAAGTTTTACTTGAGGAAAGGCAAAAGTTTAAGTTGGGGATGTTGATGAGTCTGAGATTTTGACTCACTTAGGTCTTTGTTTTGATAGTATAAGTTTCCTCAAATTACTATTTTATGCTCTAAACTGATGTTAAAGTGTTGATTTGCAGATAAGAAGGCTAATGAGCAAGGCAAGGACACTACTGGGCAAAAAAGAACTAACAAGCTAAAGAAGTGAAGAAAAGCGATCTCGGTGATCGCCAAGACCACTTGGCGAACCGCCGAGTTGCTCTTTAGCTCGCCCTAAGTTCCAACATGCCATCCCTGGGGAAGAACTAATTTGGTGACAGGAATGGGCAGTCGGTGAATCGCAGAACGACTCCACTATGGCAACCATGATCACCCAAAGTTACAGGACCTGAGTACTGATGGCCAAGGCAACTTGGCGATGGAATGGAGCGAAGGACAGATCGCTGACCTGGTTGGCAAGGCATGACTTACTTCTCCCAATGACATTTGAGGCCAAAAATTGGACAACTATAATTTTAAATTTTAAATGTAGAGTGAGAAGTTCTGATCCATAAGTTTGAGAGTTTGAGTTTTTCAGTTCCTATTGTAGACTTTGAGGATTTCTATGATTAATTTTGAGGATTTGTAATTGGGTTTTTGAAATGAATCATCTTGGAGCATTGTAAAGACTTGGAGACTTTCACCCAGCTCATGGCTAATCTAGTTGGTAATGGTTTTTATGTTTTATGATGTTTAGCTGAAACCCCAATTCTTGGGGTGTGATCATGTGATTATGGGCTGAATTAGCTTATGGGTATTGTTATTTACTGATTTATATGTTTAATTGAAGTGGGTTTAATTGATAGGTGTGTTTTAATCTATGAATTGTAGTTGCAAATACAATTCTAACTTAGAATTATGAGTTTGGTTGAGAAAGAAGCTTTAGAATCAAAGCTTTTGATTGATGATTGTAGTTATTGGGTTGATGTGGGTTTAGCTTGAAAGAGTAAATCCTAAATTCAATTCTACCTATCTAGCTCAAGAGAGTAGATGAATTGAGGTTTTGGGCTTCTCTTATTGATAAGCTTGTTGATGTTTGAAAGAAATCATATGAATCGTGGTAGTTGTTCGAGAGAAAACTATTACACCTATAGTCAAGCCTACCCACTGATATTTAGAAATTCATTAGTAATTTCAATTACCCGTATAGTGAAATTAGCCTATAATCGATCACATCCCGAGAATTCCCCTCTATAAATTGTTAATTCCTCTATTTTTATTGTGTCTTAGGTGATAATTGACAATCAAAACCCCATCTGACATTCGTTGTCAACCCCTTAGACTTGTTTATATGTTTTCGATAACTTATATTCCTATAACCGATTAGATCATGTTTGTAACTTCATAATTGAATTTGAACTCGTACCGCTCCATGTGGGTTCGACCCCAACACTTCGTTGGGTTTTATACTGGTTAACGATTGTCTACACCTAGAATCGGATGAGGTGTATTGAGCGTTAATCACCCGTCAACTCCATACAGAAAAAAATAGGTGAAGTCAGAAACCACGGTGTGGACTACGGTCAGTTGTTTCATCGATAGACCATCTACACATCCGTAGTTCCAACTTCAAAGACCCCGAGATTGACTTCCTGACCTACGGAGGGGACCAACGGTCCGTCGTTCCATCGACGGTCCGTAGGTCCCAAAAATAGCTACTGTCCAGATTTTTAAAGATTTTTTGTTTTAGCCCAAATGGTGTTCTAAAATTCTTTCTTGGGTCTTGTTGACTTCCTCAAGTACTAACATGTCTTCCACAGGTACCATGGCCCCTAAATAAGCGCATGAGTACATGAGGAAGGGCAAGTCCAAATCTGTCGCATAATCACGACGCTTGATCAATGAGTCCAGCGAGGACAAACACATCCCAGAGATAACCAAAGGCTCCCCTATTGCCCCCGGACCATGAGGAATAGGGCCAGACATGTTTTATCATCTAGTGACGAGGTCCAGGTCACTGCCCTCCAGTCTGAGGAGCGGGCTTCACTTGCCGGAGAGTCGCAGTTCGGCTCCAGTTCCAGCGGCACTACCGCTTCCTCTTCTAAGGCAGAAACATGGGGGATGCCCAAGACACTCCCAGAGTTGAGCCGGTTCCCAATGCCATCGAGCCTAACATATGGTGCGTTGTGGGTCAGTATTAGATATATGATGACGGAAAGCTGCTCAATGAACACCGGAAGATGGCTAGGACCATTACTGAGGAGCGTCGGGTACAAATAGGGAGCCTTCATACTGTGCCCGCTATTGAGGAGTTGTTCTAGAGGCACAAATGTGAGTGGATGGCACGGAGTTGGGTTAATTTTAGCGAGGAAATGACTCGTGAGTTCTACACCTCCTATGCCGCTACTGTCCGCAATTCTATGCCCAAAAAGGCTAAGCCATAGTCCCAGCCCCAACTTAAGGCCGCACTGGTGTGCAACTTCTGTGTTGACATCTCCAAGGCTACCATTCGCCATTTTTTTATGGCCTAGCCCACACTCTGCCGATTCAAACAACATAGTATGACTAAAAGATATGTATTGTTCAGAGTGGGGCATTTCAGAGGGATACCGAGCAGAGAGAGACACTACTGAGGTGGATAGCCTATCACATAGCATAGGAGAGAGAGAACACTAAGTGGGTGAGGAATATGACACTGCCTATCAGAAAGGCAACCCTGATCTTCACCATGAACTTCTTTTGGTCTGTGGTTCGTACTAGACTATCCCCTACACAGGTGGACAATGTTGTTACTTGGGACCGGGCTGTGATGCTAGTAGTGATTATGGCGGGGCTGGAGCTTGATTTCTCCCGCATCTTGATTATCGAGATCCATGACAGGGCAATTTCATACTACTACTACTATGCCCTTCTCTTGTATTATAATCCATCTCTGTAGGGAGGCTTCGGTGCCTATTTTCAATTGTGATAGGCTGACAGAGGCGACCAAGACTATGGACATCATCCTTATTAGAGATGATGCAAATCTTGCTGCTCCGCGGAGGGACTTACAAGTGGACCTACTGTCGTTGGGTGCTGATCTTGTTGTTGTTGTTGAGCACATTCAGGCTGATGACACCACCATACCTCCCACTTCTGCAAATTCCCAGGTTCCCCCTTCCACTGCCACTAGTCAAGCCGCAATCTCATCCCGAGCCACTCCCCCTTCAGGGTCCACTCTAGTTTATCTAGCTCGAGTCCAGAAGTTAGAGGCCCAAATGGTTACCTTGCTGCAGCACATGAGGCCCTGGATGCAGCGATCTGTTGAGGAGTCCAACGCTTGTATGGAGCAGATGATGGATAAGAAGATTAAGGAGGTCCAGAAGCGCCTTGATACATTCGAGTCAAGAGTCTTAGAGAGGCCTGCCCCTACTATTTATATCACCAGCTTCTAGATGAAGTTATCTATCCTCCGTGCTGATGTTGCTGCCCTTTTAGGACTCGCTGAGACTATACCGGATGCTGCACCTACGGTTGAGAAGGACGAGGTGGTGATGATGCCCTCTTTGGTGACATTGTACCACCACCCGACCCTTCCCGTATGGTTGGGAAACGCCACCGCTCCTCTAATCTCACCTCCGACACTGAGGAGGCTCGACGAGCAAGGAAGAGGAGCGCTAAAAGTTAGAGGCAGCCCAGCGATAGTCGATCATTGATGAGGAGATGAAGCAGCAGCGGGCCCGCGAGATTGGTGTTGGTCTGTCAGGTTTGGGAGAGCTACTGAGGGTGTTCCTACTGTTGGTGAGGGTTCAACTGATGGCGTCCCTAATATTGATCTAGTAGGTTTCGGGAACCCGAACCCACCCGCCACTCGATGGGTCTTCGGCGCATATGCGCGCCACAGGTTCTCTTCACCCTATGCTTTCATTTTTTGTTTTTTTTCATTGAGGGCAACTGCACCATATTTTGCGATCTTGAGTGAGCCGAAACGAGTGTCAACTGGAAAATACAGGCAAGCCTATGGGTGGAGTCATGCATGTGTTCATCTTTGTGATTGTGAGAGTTGTATGTGATTCTGGGACCTTAAATTGTTGAGGAATTTTGTGTGAATATGGAATCATCTTCGTTGTGAGGGCATTTGAATACCTTTGTTGAGCTTGAACTTGCATTTGAAGCAAGCATTGTGAGTTTGAGTACACTTGATAATGGCGAGTCACAATTTGAAACTCGGAGTGCACAATTGATCATTGTATGTGTAGTTTGAACCTTGTTCTGTGCATTTATGTTGAGTCTTATGCAACAATGTTTGTAGACATCCTTGTGGAACTTATTGATCTTGAGTTTTATTGAGGACAAGCAATAGTTTAAGTTGGGGGTGTTCATAAGTCCGAGATTTCGACTCATTTAGGTCTTTGTTTTGATAGTATAAGTGTCCTCAAATGCCTATTTTATGCTCTAAACTGATGTTAAAGTGTTGATTTGCAGATAAGAAGGCTAATGAGCAAGGCAAGGACACTATCGGGCAAAAAAGAACTAATAAGCTGAAGAAGTGAAGAAAAATGATCCTGGTGATCGCCAAGACCACTTGGCGAACCGTCGAGTTGCTCTTTAGCTCGCCCAATGTTCCAGCGTGCCAACCCTGGGGAAGAACCAATTTGGCGACAGGAATGGGTAGTTGGTGAATCATCGAACGACTCCACGATGGCAACCTTGATCGCCCAAAGTTACAGGACCTGAGGACTGATGGCCAAGGCTAATTGGCGATGGAAGGGAGCGAAGGGAAGATCGCCGACCTGGTTGGCGAGGCACGACTTACTTCACCCAATGGCATTTCAAGCCAAAAATTGGACAACTATAAATTGAAATTTTAAATGCAGAGTGAGCAGTTCTGGTCCCCAAGTTTGAGAGTTAGAGTTGTCTTTGTGTTTTTCAGTTCCTATTGTAGACTTTGAGGATTTCTAAGATTAATTTTGAGGATTTGTAATTGGGTTTTTGAACTGAATCATCTTGGAGCATTGTAAAGACTTGGAGACTTTTACCCAGCTGATGTCTAATCTAGTTGGTAATGGTTTTTATGTTTTTATGATGTTTATTTACTTATTTATATTCTTAATTGAAGTGGGTTTAATTGATAGTTGTGTTTTAATATATGAATTGTAGTAGCAAATGCAATTCTAACTTAGATTTTTGAGCTTGCTTGAGAAAGAGGGTTTAGAATCAAAGCTTTCGATTGAAGATCGTAGTTATTGGGTTAATGTGGGTTTATCTCGAAAGAGTAAATCCTAAATTCAACTTTACCTATCTGGCTCGAGAGAGTAGATGAATTAAGGTTTTGGGCAGTTCTTATTGATAAGCTTGTGGATGTTCGAAAGAAATCATTCGAATCTTGGTAGTTGTTCGAGAGAAAACTATTACACCTATAGTCAAGCCTACCCACTGATATTTAGAAATTCGTTAGTAATTTCAATTACCCGTATAATGAAACTAGCCTATAATTGATCACATCCTGAGAATTCCTCCTTATAAATTGTTAATTCCTCTGTTTTTGATTGTGTTTTAACTGATAATTGACAATCCAAACCTCATCTGACAATCGTTGTCAACCCCTTAGACTTGTTTATATGTTTTCGATAACTTATATTCCTATAATCGTTTAGACCATGTTTGTAACTTCATAACTGAACACCTACCGCTCCATGTACGTACCGCTCCCTGTGCGTTCGACCCCAACTCTTCGTTGGGTTTTATACTAGTTAACGATAGTCTACACCTAGAATCGGATGAGGTGTATTGAGCGTTAATCACCCATCAACTGCATATAATAGGCTAAGTCAGGAACCACGGTGTGGACTACGGTCCGTCGTTCCATCGATGGACTGTTCTAAACATCAGTGGTTCCCACTTCAGAGACCTACAGAGGGGACCAACGGTCCGTCGTTCCATTGACGGTCCGTAGGTCACAAAAATAGCTACTTTCTAGATTTTTTTATATTTTTTGTTTAAGCCAAAATGGTGTTCTAAAATTCTTTCTTGGGTCTTGTTGACTTCTTTATGTACTATCATGTCTTCCACAGGTACCATTGCCCCTAAACAAGCACCTGAGTACGCGAGGAAGGGAAAGTCCAAATCTATCGCACCATCACGATGCCTGATCAATGAGTCCAACGAGGACGAGTACATCCCGGAGACCACCAGAGGCTCCTCTATTACCCCTCGGACCACGAGGAACAGGGTCACACATATTTTATCATCCAATGACAATGTCTAGGTCACTGCCCCCCAATCTGAGGAAGAGGCTTCACCTGCAGATGAGTCGCAGTCCAGCTCCAGTTCCAGCGGCACTATCGCTTCCTCTTCTGAGGCAGATAACACGGGGGATGACCAGGACCCTCCCAGAGTTGAGCCAGTTCCCAATGCCTTAGAGCCGAATACGTGGTTCGTTGCGGGTCAGTATCAGATATATGATGATGGAAAGCTACTCAATGAACACCGAAAGATGGCTAGGACCATTACTGAGGAGCATCAAGTACTGATAGGGAGCCTTCATACTGTGCCCGTTAATTAAGAGTTGTTCCAGAGGCACAATTATGAGTGGATGGCACGAAGTTCGGGTAATTTTAGTGAGGAGATGACTTGTGCATTCTACACCTTCTATTCCGCTACTATCCGCAATGCTATACCCAAAAGGGCTAAGACACAATCCCAGCCTCCACCTAAGGCCACACTGGTGTGCAACTTTTGCGTTGACATTTCTGAGGCTACCATTCACCATTTTATTTACGGCCCAGCCCACACTCTGCTGATTAATAGAGCAGAGTACGACTACAAGATGTGTATTGTTCAAAATGGGGCATTTCAGAGGGATGCTGAGCAGAGAGAGACACTACTAAGGTGGATGGCCCATCACATAGTGGAGGAGAGAGAGAACACTGAGTGGGTGAAGAATGTGACACTGCCTATCAGAAAGGCAACCCTGAGCTTAACTGCAAAGCTCTTTTTGTTTGTGGTTCGTACTAGAGTGTCCCCTACACAGGCAGACAACGTTGTTACTTAGGACCGGGCTGTGATGCTAGCAGTGATTATGGTGGAGCTGGAGCTTGATTTCTCCCGCATCTTGACTTCCGAGATCCATGAGAGGGCATTTAAGACTACTACTATTATTCCCTTCCCTTGTCTTATATTCCATCTCTGTAGGGAGGCTTCGGTGCCTATTTGGCATTTTGATAGGCTAACAAGGCGACCAAGACTATGGATATCAACCTCATTAGAGATGATGCAAATCTTACTGCGCTGTAGAGGGACTTAGAGGTGGACCTACTGTCGTTGGGTGCTGATCTTGATGTTGATGTGAAGCACATTCAGGCTGATGACACCACCATACCCTCCACTTCTGCAGATGCCCAGGTTCCCCATTCCAATGTCACCAGTAAGGCAGCGAGCTCATCCCGAGGCAGTACCCCTTTAGGGTCCACTCTAGTTCCTTTGGCTCGAGTCCAGAAATTGGAGGCCCAGATGGTTACCTTACTGTAGAACATGAGGCCCTGGATGCAGCGATTTGTTGAGGAGTCCGAGGCTTGTATAGAGCAGATGATGGTTAGGAAGATTCAGGCGGTCCAGAAGCGCCTTGATGCATTCGAGTCTAGACTCCTAGAGAGGCCTGCCCCTACTATTGATATCACCACCTTCTAGATGGAGTTACCTATCCTTCGTGCTGATGTTGCTGCCCTTCTAGCCCTCGCTGAGACTATATCGGAGGCTGCACCTGCGGTTGAGAAGGACAAAGTGGTGATGACTGCCCTCTTTGGCGACACTGTACTACCACCCGACCCTTCCCGTATGGCTGGGAAGTACCACCGCTCCTCCGATCACACTTCTGACACTTAGGAGGCTTGACGAGCAAAGAAGAGGGAGCACCAGTAGTTAGAGGCAGCCCAACAGCAGCCGATCATTGATGACGAGATGAGGCAACAATGAGTTCGTTAGATTGGTGTTGGTTCGTCAAGTTCGGGGAGCGCTACTGAGGGTGTTCCTACTGTGTGTGAGGGAGCAACTGATGGTATCCCTAGTATTGATCTAGTAGGTTTTGGGAAACCGAACCCACCCGCCTCTTGATGGGTCTTTGGCGCATATGTGTTAGTGGTTTGCTTCACCCTATGCTTTACTTTTTTGTTTCTTTTCATTAAGGGAAATTGCACCATATTTTTTTGGGGATGGGATAAATGGGTTGTGAATGATAGGGTGAAGTCTGAGTAACCCAACTCATAATCCTCCCTTGGGGTTTTCTTGCTTGTGTTCTTTTTCCCTAAGGGACTGATTTACTTGTATGTTGAACCAGCATATTTAGGATTGTATCTGTAGAAGTAAGTAGAAAAATGAAAGCATGATGGTATTCGAGCATGAAATTGATACATGTCCAAAATTTTCGAAATGTGCTAGATCTATAGGCTTAATGAGTTAAATGTGTTGGATCTTCATATGACATGATAAGGAATCGGTATGCTAGCATGACTTAAGCTAAAACCTGAACTAGGTAATTCAATAATCCGATAATGAAACAATGTGCCAAGTGCATGTGAGTAAATGTTGTATGTTCATGCAGTATGTGTCAATCTAGAACTTGCCCCGTTGGTCCAGCGAGATCATCTAGGCTATAAATTGAGAAATGATCATAGGCCCTTGTTCAAATAAGTCCACCAAGCCTAGAAGTCAACAAAAAGAAATAAATACTCCCTTAGATCCAAATGTTTGAGCCTAACGAATACCACTTCTTTCAATACACCGAACTCACCTTCCTTAAAAGATTGTTTTGGCCCTAGTCCCTCCTTGGACATGTGCACCTTAACTTAGGCCAAAAGCCTAAGTTGAGGGTGGATAATTCAAAAAGTTACCTTAATCTTGGCCCTGGTCCGACATCAGATATTGTGCACCTCAACTCATGCAAAATACATAAGCTGAGGGTGGCTATGAAAAAGGAAACCGAAAGAAAAGGGTATGAAAATAGTTGTGTGTGGAAGAAAGAAAAAGATAGAAAAAAGATGTGACTGAAGCCAAAAGAAACAGAAAGAAGAATGATAAAGATGCTGAAAAACAAAGAAAATTGAAGTAAAAGAGAAAGGAAAAGTGAAAAATAAGAGCGATAAAGTCAAAGTCACATCTGTGCTGAAGAAAGTCAAGGAAAAGAGCAGAAAATAAAAATATGTCAAGAATTGGTTGAAAAAAGAGGTAAAAAGCAAATGTAATGTCAAGGAGGGCAGAAAATTCACTTACGGTACCCAAATATACCCTACCTGACCCTGAGCCTACGTTACAAGCTAAGAAAGTCCTATAGTTATCCTAGTGACTAGTTTGGAGAGTCTATGCAGTGCAAATAAGGGCTAGCCTATGGTATTGAGCACTAACTGTATTTGAAGTCACTTCTGAGCGTGAGTGTTGGATGAATCCTTGAACTTCAAAATATACTTATTGTGTGAAAAAGTATCTTCTTGAAGTGAGGGCACTAGTTACATTGTTGGAGATTTGGTACCTTGATGATTGTTAAAAGTGTATGTTGTGATGTCTATTGGTCTGTCTATGTCATGTTTTGATCCACATGAGTTACCTTGTTGAGTCTAGATGAAAAGATTTGCACTAAGTGATGTAATTGATTGAGAAAGCCATGTGATTGCTTGAGTTTGTATGTTTGCTTCTACATAAGTGTCGTTTAGAGTTTTAGTGTGTCGCTTGGGGACAAACAACAGGTTTAAGTGGAGGGTGTTGATATACCATAAGTTTACGGTATTTTTGATGCATTTCACTTGGTGTTTGTGTGTGTCTTGGGATAGCTTGTTATAAGAAATAATGTTTTTGTGTAATTCTTGTAGAAAATAGGCTTGGATGCGGTTTGATTGAGAGAAGAGCTGAAAAGTCCAGAAGTAGCCACTGGCAGAGCAAATCACAGACCGTAGGTCCTTTGACGGGCCATAGGTGGACGATCGTTGGTCCTGGTCAGAAAGCTGATTTTCAGTACACAAACCACGAAGTGATAGGACAGACCGTAGTCCAATCCACGGACCGTAGGTGGAACCGTTGTCTGAAGGCCCAAAAATATTGCCCAAGTGTTGATCCACGGAGGGAGACCACAGACCGTATGTTATGTCGTTGATTGAAACCGCGTCTGAGCTATTATTTCCTTATTTTGTTTCCTACTTGGTTTAGGATTTGTTTTCTATAAATATTAGTTGTAATTTCCATTTTGGAGGGTTAGCCATTATTGTAGACTTTTGCTTTTGGTATTTTGGAATTATTTTGCAAACATTAAGCAATTTAATTTCCGAAAGTCAATTTATGCAATTTGACTTTGAATTTTAATTCAAGATTTCGGTTTTCATCTATTCTAATTGTAAGTTCATGATTTATTTTAACCTAATTATGAATTGTGAACTCTCAAGCAAGAGTAGCTAGATCCACAACTAGGGTTGTGGGAACCATGAGCAATTAACAAAGTATGAATAATAATTAAAGTAATTCTTGAATAGTGTTTATGTATGTATTGCTAATCCTTTTGTTTAGAATGCTTTTTAACGGTGGCCAACGTTAGAACTCGCCTCGTTCCTACTTGCCTTACCAAGGGGGTAATGAATGAGAAAAAGATTAAACAACAAAGATTTAGTTAAGGATTTGCTTCTATCTAATAGTCTGACTTTAATCAATCGAAGTGAGGTTGAAAACCAACCTAAATTGACATGATGACTAATCTGGGGTGAAGGTAAGGGTTAGTAAAGCACACACTCGTAGATTTACCAAGTCGTGAGTAAAAGTTCCTGCTAGGATTACCAATCATGTAGGAATACATAACTTATCGGCCTTGCATGTCAAACACTAGGATAATATTACTATTATTACGATTATTGTGTTAAGAGCTTGTGGGGAACACATATACCCTAGTTTCAATCTTATATTGATAACTCAAATTGTGAATCTTGTTTACTTGTTACTTAATCATCAAATCAACAATCCGTGACTTATTTACAACATTCCCCTATTTAATTTTATCGGAAATAGTTTGACTAAATAGAGATAATTGTGAGTTAAGTTTAAGTCTGAACCATATTCCTCGTGGGATCGACCCCAACCTACAAGTTGGATTCTTTATTTGGCAACGACCGCTTATACTTCTTCAGGGAGGTGTTATTTGGGCGTATCTGATTTCTCTGTAGTTTACTTCACGAGGTATGTGGGATTTCACTTGTGGGTTCTTTCACCCGTTAGGTCCCTAAAATTCAGTCAATTCTTCAGCTTCTCCATAAATTGTTTAGACTTAGGGTTCCCAAATCTTAGGGATCCATTGGAATTTAGCTGCTATAGTTTCTATGATTTTAATTACATGTTTCTTGGATAATTAGTGTAGTCCCATGTATAAAACATAGAAACCCTAGCTTATGTTAATTTTCTGTATTTCATGATTATACTTGCTAGGTGGATTAGTCAGACAATCATGCTTCAAAATTCAAATGCCATACCTTTCAGTATGTATGATGGATTCACAAATAATTATTAGTATTTTGAGCTATTCAGTATTACAGTTGCATGCTAGCTTTATATTCAGTTGGGAGTAAACTTAGCATCAACTTGGACGAGGGCTTAGCGTACCCTCAAGTCGCAGAACTATGTGCCCCCATAGGTTTATAAGTCCCCTCTGTTGTGCATCAGTTTTAGTGATCATGCCATAGTCATGTCTTTATACCATGGCAAGGTATATTGTGTCCTCTCTATTGGGCGTACATATCAGACTCCATGTTTAACTCACGTGGTTCATGTCGATTAATAGTATCTCCCATAGTCAGATTCATGTTTCATTGACCATGTATTCAATATTTATTTTAGTATTCAGTTCACAATGTTATATCTTCATGATTAGTACTTGGTCATTGCATCCAGCTCAACTTTTAGTTATGCTTCAATATATTTATTCAGTTGTTTAGTTTATATTGTTCAACTTAGCATATATCCCGCATGCTAAGTATATAAAATACCGACTCATACTTTTGCACTACATCGTTGTATGATGTAGGTTCAGGCGCTCAACATCTAGACCATGCTTAGCTCGACTTCTGGTCCGTACTCAACAACTTCAGTGGTGAGTCCTCATAGTTCGAGGATGATGTACATGCTTTACTTTTAAGTATTCACTTTTCAATTTTAGTCTCGTTAGAGTTAGCTGGGGGCATGTCCCAACAACTTAGATCAGTTACAGACTTTTAGGCATAGAGTAGATTCAGGTTGAGTTCTTAGTGTTGTTTTGAGTCATCACTATACTCTAAATATATTTTATATATTCACATATGATGGGGTTTCCCCATTTCAGATATTAAACTATTTTTAGCTTCCGCACAGTGCATATTTTAATTTAACTTGTATAGATATGTCATGCAATAGGCTAGCTTAGGGTTACTTGTGACACTAAGCACCGTGTTGCATCTACGGGGTAGCCTCGGGGCATGACAAAATTGGTATTAGAGCCTCAGGTTCAAGAGTCCTAGGGTATCTAAAAGGACTAAGTAGAGTCTCTTTCATGGGTGTGAACCACGCAACTATGAGGGGGAGGCTACCAGGTGTTCTAAGAAAAACTTCCCTTCTTTCTTTTCCAGCTCGTGCATAGAGTATTAACTCTATTTAATCTCCTTTTAACCCATGCTCTTCATATTTCGGAAAATGCTTCCCATAAGAGCTAATGCAAGGAATCAGCCAACAGCTCCAACAGACCCATTAAATGAGAAAATCATGCATGCTGAGTTCAGGGTTTCTTTCTAAGTGCTTGCTCAGGCCATAACCACTGAGGTCAATCAACAGGTTGTGGCCCCAGCTCCGCCGCAGACTAACACTGTTGCAGCAAGAATCCGAGACTTCACTTAGATGAATCCTCCAGAGTTTCATGGATCTAAGTCAAAAGAGAATCCACAAGACCTTCACAGTCTCTACTCTAGTTGGTGACCCAACTATAGCTAGACGGGTATACAGAAATTGTCTTGTCACAGTTTCCCAAAAAGTCACCTCAGCTGCCCGTGTAGAGTTAGAAATGATAGATTTTGATATAATTTTAGGAATGGATTGGTTACATTCTTACTATGCCTATGTCGATTGTAGTACTAGGATCGTTCAGTTTTAGTTTCCAAATGAGCTAATCTTAGAGTGGAAAGGTAGTAACTCATGATTGAAGGTCGATTTATCTCTTACCTTAAGACTAGTAAATGATTTCCAAAGGGTAAATCTATCATCTTGTCTGCGCTGAGGATTCAAACTCCGAGACCCCAACTCTTGAGTCAGTACTAGTGGTAAATGAGTTTCCAGAAGTATTTTTAGAAGATCTTCCCGAGGTTCCTCCTAAAAGTGAAATCAACTTCAAAATTGATCTCCTTCCAGGTATCCAGCCTATTTGGATTCCCCCTCACAGAATGGCTCCTCTGAGCTTAAGAAATTGAAAGAACAGTTGAAAGACCTTCTAGATAAAGGCTTCAGTAGACCCAACATCTCTCCATAGGGTGCTCTAAAATTGTTCGTGCATAAGAAAGACGGTTCTCTCAGAATATGCATTGACTATCATCGGTTAAACAAAGTCACAATCAAGACTAAATATCCTATCCCCAGGATGATGACTTGTTCGACCAACGCCATGGTGCTAGTTTCTTTTCTAAGATAGATCTCAGATGATATTAGCTCAGAGTCAAAGATAGTGATGTCCCGAAGGTAGCCTTCAGGAGTTGGTATGGTCACTATGAATGTGTAGTTATGTATTTTGGACTAACAAATGCTCATGCAGCTTTCATGGATTTAATGAACATGGTGTTTAAACAGTATTTGGACTTGTTCGTCATCGTGTTTATTGATGATATCCTCATTTATTCTCGAAATGAGGAAGAGCATGCGACTCATCTGAGAGTTGTTCTGCAAACCCTCAAAGCTTGCCAATTATTCACTAAGTTCTGCAAATGTGAATTCTGGTTACAGTCGGTCACTTTCCTTTGTCATGTGGTATCCAACGAAGGGATCCGAGTGGATTCTCAGAAAATTGAGGCAGTAAAGCACAGGCCCAGACCCACCTCTCTGACTGATATCTTAAGTTTCTTGGGTTTGGCCGGTTACTACAGGAGGTTTGTTGAAGGATTTTCATCCATAGATGCCCCATTGACCAAGTTGACTTAGAACTGAAGACCAAGTTGACTACAACTCCTGTCTTGACTCTACCGGATGGTTTAGACCATTATGTGGTTTATTGTGATGCATCTAGGGTCGGCCTAGGTTGTGTGCTGATGTAGGAAGGTAAGGTCATAGCTTATGCTTCCAGATAGCTTAAGGTCCATGAGAAGAACTACCAAACTCATGACCTCGAGATTGCAACCATCGTGTTTGCCATAAAGATTTGGAGACACTACTTGTATGGTGTTCATTTTTACGTGTTCACAAATAATAAGAGCCTCCAATATGTGTTCACGCAGAAAAAAGTTGAACCTTTGTCTGAGGAGATGGCTTGAATTCCTCAAAGACTATGACATGAATGTGTTGTACCATCCGAGTAAGGCCAATGTAGTGGTTGATGCCCTCATCAGACTATCCATGGTTAGTGTGGAACATATTGATGAAGAGAAGAAATAATTAGCCAGAGGTGATCATGCCTTGATAGCTTAGGAGTTTGCCTTATGAACACGTAAGATGGTGGGGTGATAGTTTAGAATGGGTCAGAATCTTCATTAGTAGCGGAGGTTAAAGAGAAACAAGACAGTGATCCCATACTGCTTCAGTTAAAAGGTGCAGTTTATTCAGCAGAGGTTTGAGGTATTCTCCAAAGGGAGAGATGGTGTGCTTCGTTACCAGGGTCGCTTATGTGTTCCAAATGTGGGGTAGTTGAGCAGCAAATCTTTATAGAAACCCATACTTCCAGATATCCAATTCATCCGGGTGTTACTAAGATGTATTGTGATCTACGGGAAGTCTACTGGTGGAACGACATGAAAAGAGACATCACAGACTTTGTGGTTAAGTATCCTAACTATCAATAGGTTAAAGTAGAATATTAGAAACCAGGAGGTGTGACTCGGGAGATTCACATTCCTACGTGGAAGTGGGAAGTGATAAATATAGATTTCATTACGGGTTTACCTCGTACTCACAAACAACATGACTCCATTTGGGTTATAGTGGATAGAGTCACTAAGTCAGCTCATTTCTTTGTAGGCAAGACTATAGATTCAGTGGAGTATTATGCCAAACCTTACATCATCGATATAGTCATGTTCCATGGGTTCCCTTGTCTATCATCTTAGATAGGGGTCTTCAGCTTACATCTCATTTCCGAAAATCATTTCAGAAAGGTCTTGATACTAAGTATATCTCAGTACAACATTTCATCCACAGACATATGGTCAGGCATAGCGTACCATTCAGACCTTAGAAGACATGTTGAGAGCTTGCGTGATCAATTTCAAGGGTAGTTGGGATGATCACCTACCTCTTATAGAGTTTGCATATAATAACAACTTCCATTCCAGTATTCAAATGGCTTCTTATGAGGAACTGTATGGGTGTAGATGCAAATCTCCGGTTGGTTGGTTTGAAGTAGGTGAAGCAGCCTTGATTGGGCCAGATTTGGTTCATAAGGCTATGGAGAATGCTCAGCTCAACAGAGATAGACTAAAGACAATTCAGAGTCACCAGAAGTCCTATGCCGATGTGAGGAGAAGGGACATAGAGTTTGAAATCAATGATTGGGTTTTCCTAAAAGTCTAACCCATGGAACGGGTGATGAGATTTGGCAAGAAAGGTAAGCTCAGTCCCAGGTATGTAGGTCCTTACAAAATCCTTAAAAGGGTTGGTAATGTGACTTATGAGTTAGAGTTTTCAGCAGAACTAACAATGGTTCATCCAGTCTTTCACATTTCTGTGTTGAAGAAATGTGTGGGTGATCCGACATCGATAGTACCTTTAGTGAGTGTGGCTGTGAAGAATAGTCTCACCTATGAGGAGGTTTTAGTTGAGATTCTCAACCGTCAGGTTCGTAGGTTGAGAAATAAAGAAGTCTCTTCAGTAAAGTCTTTGTGGAGGAATCAGTCAATAGAGGGAGCTACTTGGGAACTAGAATCAGCCATAATGGCCAAGTATCTTCTTCTCTTTCCCACCGATTCAGTTTCAGCTTGAGGTAATAGTTCCTCTCCAGTCTTTCCGTTTACTTTTGTGTAATTCAGTCTCAGTATCTTATTACCTCAGTTATCCTTGCATTTGAGCATATTTGCATGTTCATGGAACTCAGTTCAATTAGATATCAATTTCTAGTACTCAGTTGGTAGGGATTACAACTCTTTCTCTACAAATTCGGTTTTTTTAGTCTTCATTCGAGGACGAATGATCCTAAGAGGGAGATATTACAACACCTCAGACTTAAAGAAAGTCCTAGAAATGACAAACGATCAAGTCCACGAATCCAAAATGGACCATGAACTCTTCACAACACCATAGATGGGCTGTTTAGGGGTACATGACATGTTAAGAGCATCGTGAGACAATCCAGGATTTCCCCTAGGCAGGAGTCACCTGGACAGTGCCTTAGACGACCCGTGGTGACTTCGATGACCCGCCTAGGGGTTCGTACAAGTCATCCAGACAGTGAAGTTGCACCCCAAGGTCACTCTGAAGGACCACAGATGCCTAGACGGTCCTGAAGCTTCACACAGACTGTGCAGTCGTTTATGAAAGGGACTTATCATGTTTTGAGTTTTGGGTCAACTTCAAATAATCATATCTTTTAGAACAAAATGAATTAGGCGGTCCATGACCTATTAAATTAAAGGTTTTTGATTCTTCTTTCCAACGCAACTATGTTTGCCTAATTTTGAACCCATAGCAAGATGTTATGCTAGTTTTAGTGAAGATCTATCGGGCCGCACAACATTACAACCCACTAGACGGGCCATGATGCCTTAGACGGATCATGAATCCCATCTTGACAGACACTTCGTCAGTTTTAAGTGAGGGTTGTATTAGTCTTTTCCCCTATGTGTTTGGTACTTAAACTACGTCGTTTGGTACTTAAACTATATTGTTTGGTAATTAAACTACGTCGTTTTACTTTGTCTAAGCCTAGTTAATTAGTCAAAAACTACCTAAAACATTCATTCTCCTAAAATCATTAGACATAGAGAGAAAAGAAGAGAAAGTGGCGATAGTATTTTTTTCTAAAGAACAAGTTGAGCTCTCCTTGAATTTTAGCCCCAAAATCTAAAGGATTTCCTCGTAGTTTTCTTCACTAAGTTTATGAGATTTAACTAGTGGGTTCCTTTATCCATACGGTCCCTAGAATTCAGTGAATTCTTCAGCTTCTCCATAAACTGTTCAGACCTAAGGTTCCAAAATCTTAGGGATCCATTGGAATTTAGCTTCTATAGTTTCTATGATGTTAATTACATGTTTCTTGGAGAATTAGTATAGTCCCATGTATAAAACTCAGAAACCCTAGCTTATGTTAATTATCTGTATTTCATGAATTATACTTGCTAGCTAGATTAGTCAAACAATCATTCTTCAGAATTTGAATGACATGCCTTTCAGTATATGTATGATGCATTCTCAGATAATTATCAATATTTTGAGCTATTTAGTATTACAGTTGCATTCTTAGCTTTATATTCAGTTGAGAGTAAACTTAGCATCGAGTTGGACTAGGGTTTAGCATACCCTCAAGTGCCAAACCTACGTGCCTCCGTAGGTTTATAAGTCCTCTCTATTGGGCATTTTTTTAGAGCTCATGCCATTGTCATGCCTTTATACCCTGGAAAGGTATATTGGGTCATGGAGATGTGGTGTATACATCCGACTCCACATTTAGCTCATGTGGTTTATGTCAGTTAATAGTATCTCCCACAGTCAGAGTCATGTTGCATTGATCATGTATTCAATTTATTTTAGTAATTAGTTCAACATATTATATATTCATGATAGGTACTATGTCATTTTATCCAGCTCAGCTTTCAGTTATGCTTCATTATATCTATTTCCTTGTTCAATTTATATTGTTCAGCTTAGCATATATACTGCACGCTCAGTACATTTAAAGTATTGATGTATACTTTTGCGCTACATCATTGTATGATGTAGGATCAGGCGCTCAGCATGAAAAAGGGTTTAACTCCACTGCCAGTCCGTAATCAGCAGCTTCAGTTGTGACTCCTCATAGTTCGAGGATGATAGACATGCAAACTTTTCAGTATTCACTTTTCAATTTCAGTCTTGTTAGGGTTAGCTAGGGGCATGTCCCAGAAACTCAGATCAGTTAGAGGGTTTCAGACATAGAGTAGATTCAGCTTGAGTTATTAGTGTTGTTTTTCAGTCATCACTATACTCTTCATATATTTTATATGTTCAGACATGTTGGGCTTTTCCCAATTTCAAATTATAAACTAATTTTAGCTTCCGCATAGTGCATGTTTTAATTGAACTTGTATAGATATGTCATCCCATGGGTTAGCTTGGGGTCACTTGTGGACACTAAGCACCATGTTGCGTCTAGGGAGTAGCCTCAGGGTGTGTAATTATATTTCTATCATTTTATGATATGTCGATAAAAAAGAATTTATGATGGAGGCATTTATTGGATTTTTTCATGTTAAAGATATTAGTGATTCATCGATAAATAAAACAATCGTTAACGTACTTGTTCAATATACATTAAGTTTATCTTATTATGCGGTCAATGATATGATGGGGCAAACAATATTTAAAGTGATATCAGTGATCTTAAAATGATGCAATTCAAGATGATTTCAGCTCCATCTTGTTTATTAAATTCAACTTTGGTGTCTTGACCTTCCAGTAGTATTAGATCTTGGAAAAAGAACTGTTTCTACAATTTTTATTTCTTTCACTTACTTTTATATAAAAAATTGAAGAATAAAAAGAATTCGAATCTAGAAATTTGAGTGATTTTTTGTCATGCTCTGAGCCTATATCATAAGAATATCCAGCACTTGGAACCTTTGTTGGTCACAAGCAAACCCTTGACCTACTCACTACTATACTAATACTGAAACTAAAACACATATGCATAAAATTTTAAAAAATGTGCATGCAATAACTTTAGAAACAAACTCAAATACTTTATTTAATGATTTGAAAATCTGAATAATTTATATGTGTTTGTAAAAACAATGGTGAAAGTTATAAGTCGACTAAATCGCCTATGAAGCCTCTAACATACTGAAGATAGGTTATCAGGATAAGACCCTAGGCTACCTGAATACTCTGCTAATAATATATGTCAACTACTAATACTTGAGATAAATTGGGGAGCCCTCCAAAAGCAAGGAAATCTCACCAAAGCTGGATGATATTGGTCCTAATGATGCATATGTTGTCGTGAGTACCTCAATTTGCATCATAAAATTATGCAATGCCGAATGACATCAGTACATGAAATGAATAGTATGTAGAATAGCTGAGTGAAACACTTGTCTAAAACTAAACATACTGAGTTGAAATGAGTAATTTTGAAATGGACTTGAAAGGTCAAATGAATAGTAAAACATGTAGGTGTGTTTTAAAAACAAAATTTTAAAACTAAATATAGGCAATAATAGAAAATACTGAAAAAAATATAATTTAACGTTTCTTGAAAGTTTCTCTAACCGAAAATCATCACTTTAAGTGTCATGATGATACAATGTCTTGCTCATGTTGCTAGAGCCATCCTATTTCATGAAAAGGTAAAGGACATACTTAACTAATGGATCCAATCTATGAGCCCTTACTAGGGGCTTTATAAGGAGCCGCCCGAAACAATGACACGATCCTATCCTATCCTAGCAGTATAATTATGGGATTTAGATTATCTGAACCCTTACCCAACTCAGTGCTCAATAATCAATGCCTCAAATGGAGCCATACCAATACTTGAGTGATAGCTATTGTTATATGCAAACTCAATCAAAGGCAAATGGTCATCCCAATTACTCTTGATGTCAATTACACAGGCTCTCAACATATCTTCCAAAGTTTGGATAGTACGCTCTGTTTGCCCATTAGTTTGTGGATGAAAGGCCGTACTAAGCTTAACACAAGTACCAAGACCCTTTTGGAAAGATTTCCAAAACTAAGAAGTGAATTGGGTACCAAGATCGGAGATAATAGATAAAGGCACTCCATGCAACTTTACCATTTTTCTCAAGCACACCTTAGCATAGTCCTCCGCCGAATAAGAAACCTTGATGGGAATGAAGTGAGCCGATTTGGTCATTTGATCTACAATAACCCAAATCGAGTCATGTTGTAGCTAGGTGTGGCGCAAGCCAACAATAAATTCCATATTCAAATCTTCTCAATTCCAAGTAGGAATGCTAATATCTTGGGACAAACCTCTCGGTTTATGAGGCTCAACTTTATCTTTTTGAAAATTGGGACACTTATCCACAAATCCCACAATATCCTTCTTGTCACAACCCAAGGGTACCCCCTAGACGGAACAAGGCACATACCCCGAGAGGCGCATTGGAACAATACAGAGTAAAAAACCATTTCAAGTCCAAAAATTTTCATAAAGGAAAGCGGAAGTCTAGTGTAAAAAGTCGAGCCTACACCTCGGACGTGACACTGCGTACAAGACTCCGAAGAGCCTCCTACAAGCCTCATAGCATTCATAACATAAGACATAAGAAAATGGTACGAAATTTAAAAAATTTTATCCATACAATTGAAGTCTTTATTTAAAAGCAAGCGGAAGTCTAACTTTGTCTCACATGGCCATCTAATACAACTTTGAATCAACAATAAGGTCACAACTCTCCAACATAGTCCAAAACATAAAATGACATGAAAGAAACTACTAAAGACTCATATGTCCTCGAATCTTGAGGACTCACCACAAGCAAGGAGAATAGTCAATCCAAGCTTGAATCCAAAGAAATCACCTTAAGATCCTGAACCTACACTTTGTAAAAATGTAGAAGAAATATGTGTTAGTACAAAAATGCACTAAGCATGATAGCCATGCAAAAATCATGCTAAAAAGGACATTTTAGTTAAAAACCATGATATATGCCAAGTTTGAGAAACATCATGACCTTTAGTATAAAAGCATAAGTCACAAGCATGTTCAACATATAAATCATTATAACATAATAGAACCATTTCTAGGTAACCCTAAGTTATACTTGTGCAATGTATGAATGGCATCCCATAATACCACACATATTAAGTACCACTTTGAGGCCACCATAAACATACTTACCATTCTTCATTCTCATCTTTAGTAAATACTCATAGACAAGGAACATTCACATTTAATAAGCCATGACAAGGAAAGCAACTCATAACAACAATCCAAGTTAAGCATTGATCATTACATTTAGCTTTTAAGTCAACATTCTCATTAGCATCATTATAAGCACATTCATTTCATTAGACATTCTGACATTCGAGAAACACCCCATAGCCACTCTCAAAGCCTACTCGTGCAATGCATGGATGGCATCCCATACTACCACCCACACTTCATAGAACCTCTTGAGTAACCATATCACATAACTCACATGATGGGAATAAGCCCTAACCGACATAGACCATGTGACAAAACAATGAGTGTCTATCCCACACCGTAAAGGGTTGGTCTACTTGCCTCAGGTAGGACCGGTAACATTTTAGCTTAGGTGGATCCACTAGCTAATATCCTATGTAGGCACATAGTTATGGGATAAGGAATGTGTTAATAGAAACCCAGCCTAACATGGGGAGAGCTTCCACCTTACAATATACACTCGGTGCTAAGCATTAAATTCCCATAGAGTAGTTCATTCTCTTTTAACATTATTACACATGAGAGGGATGCCATTGGCCTACCGACCCAAGGTACATTACTACACACATGAAAGGGTGCCATTAGCCTACTGATTCAAGGCACATTATTAAACACATGAAAGGGTGCCATAAGCCTACCGATTCAAGGTACATTATTAGGATAACTCATTGAATCCTCATGAAAGGGCTACCATTTGGTCTACTGATTCAAGGTTCATCATTATGGTAGTTCATAGACTCATCATGAAAGGGATACCATAGGTCGACCGATTCAAGACAAAGCCTAGAATACTTCATTAATCATTTATGAAAGGGATGTCATTGGCCTATCGATTCAAGGTTCATTAAGTCAAGATACTTTTAGTTACACAAGAAGAGGATGTCCTAAGCCTACCAATTCAAGGTACATTATACATTGAGGAAACCTTCACAACATTTAATCATCATTTACAAGTGTATAATTGAGAATAGCCTTTCAACAACAACACAATTGCATTATAGTCATGATCACATTACTTTCAATTTATTCACAAAGCATGTACATAAGCATCATGATTATACAAAATCTCACAATTTTCCCTTAAAGGACCATGAATCATAATTCACCAACACACCTAAAATTACTACAATTAGTCATGGGTAATAACATGATTCAAGTAATTAAACCACTACAAGAAAAATTCCATAATATTCATGTTACTACAATTCACCCACATCACAAAGTCATAAATTAGGGTTATGGGGAATTCATGGATTCATGGGAGATTTTATCATAAAACCACCATAAAACAACAATTCATTCATAATATATGCTAATTAAATTATTGAAAACGTTTTTAGGAAGAATCTATGACTTGGAGTGAAAACCCTAGGTTTTGGAGAATTTTCTTCTTTGAAATTGAAAGTTTGAAGGCTCCATGGAAGAAATATTTCCATGAATCAAGACTACTATACCTTAGATAAATAAATCCAACCAAACTCTTGTGAGAAAGCCCCCTCCTTAAAGCCCTAACTTGATCTTCTTCAATTGAGTTTTTGGGAGAAGACTTTGGGGGTAAAAGTGGTTATAATTTGGGTAGTTAAGATTTATGAAATATATGATGTGGTTAATGACTTAAAAGTACTTATATAAGTCTAAATAATCAATATAAAATGGCCTCACTTCAAGCTAACCTCAAAAGGGATTATCTAAAATACCCATCCCTTGGCCTAGTCTAGGCAGCTTGTTCCAGGCATTACCTACACCTGGGACCTACTAGCAGTCCTGCAGGTCTATAGGTCATGATCTGCAGCCTAACTTTGAGGGCCTGAACCATGACCCTCACCTATGGGGCGTGGGTCCACCTACTGGATGTAGGTGCCATCCGTAGGTGGCCCTTTTTTGGATAGTTTTGGCAGATTTGGGGGTCTTGGGGGTTAGGCTTTAGGGTCCTCCTCAAGGACCCCTGGTTGGTCCTTGGGGGGGGGTGTCTTAGCTTGACGTTTAACCCCTAAACCCCACATCAAACTCAAAAACTCTCACCTAAGGCTCTAGTTTCACCTACTAGTTTTCCGGGTGTGACATCTAGACTTGTCTCAATTAGCCATCTATTACAATACTTGAATCAAAATAGGGTCACAGCCCTAAAACAACATAATCCGAAAGTGGAAATACAAGAATGAAACTACAGTGGTAGTATTTGTCCTAGAATCATGAGGACTCACCAAACAAGCAAGGAGAATGATCAATTCCAAGCTCTAGCCACAATGGGGACCACCTTTAGAACTGGACCCTACACTTGGGTAAAATGTAGGAAAATATGGATTAGTACAAAATTGCACTAAGTATGATAGTTATGCATAAAAACCTTGAAGACATGCAAAAAGGGACATTTTAGTTGGATGCATGCAATTTACTAAGTTAAAACATCACTTTGAAGATTAAAGAGGAAACATAAGTCATAAGCATATTCATTACATAGATCATCATATCATAAGTGAAACATACCATAAGTACCCTCAAAGTCTACTTGTGCAATACATGAATAAGATCCCATAATCCTACCCATGCTAAGTAAAGCTTCTTGAGTAACTATAGTTCATAATTCATCTTCTTGTTCATAGTGGGAATGATCCTTAACCGACATAAACCATGTGAACTTAACATGGAATCCGGTGTTACCCACACCGAAAAGGGTTGTCCTACTTGCCTAAGGTAAGACTATCATCATTCTAGCTTTTAGGTGGATCCACTAGATAAAGACCTATGGGGGCACATAGTTTATGGGATAAGGAGATTGTTACTAGAAACCCGACCTTTCTCACGGAAAGGTTTCCATCTCAAGAGATTACTTCTAGAAACCCGGCCTTTCTCACGGAAAGGTTTCCATCTCATAGTCAATATCCACTCGGTGCTAAGCATTCATCCCAAGGAGTACTCATTAAGTCGTAATTTGTTTCATTAAGATAGCTCATTAGATCATACGTGATAATAACCTTCCACCGTCCATGTCCACATATGACATTAGATTCAATTAGGTAAGAATAGCCTTCCAACCTTAGAATCATTATCATGTGGGAAAACCTTTCACATTATGTTCATTATGTGTTCACGAGAATATCCTTTCAATCAACACAACAACATCATCATAATCATGCACACTTAACTCTCAAAGTGTTCTTAAAGTATATACATAACCTTCACAATTCATGCATTACATCATATATTGCCTTTTCAAAGGTCAAAGCTCATCTCAATCAACAAATCTAGAGTTACTACATTAGACATGGATAATAACATAATTCAAACAGCTTAATTACTACAAGCATAATCTCATCATAGCCTTCTTTCATCAATTCACCCACATCACAAGGTCATAAATTGGGAATATGGGGATTTCATGGATTCTTGGGGATTTCAACATAAAAACAATAATAAATCATCAATTCAATCATAAAATAAAGTAACTAAATTATTAGAATCGTTTTTAGAAAGTAATCCATGACTTGGAGTAAAACCCTAGCTTTTGGGGAATTACTAGTTTTGAAATTGAGTTTGGAGGGACTCCATGGATGAAGGACTACCATACCTTGATGAAGAAACCCTACGAATTTGAGTGGAAAAGCTTGATCCTTCAACCCTAGCTTTCATTTTCTTCTTTTTCTTCCTTGGAGTTTCGAGAGGGTTTGGGTCTTTCTTTTGGGATTTGGAATTATGAGTAAGATGATTTAGTTTAGTGACTTAAAAACCTGATATAGGTGTTCTAATAATGTATAAAAAGACGTCACTTAATCCCACTTAAAAATAGGAAATCCCCATAATGCCCCTAAGTGAATCTGCTTTTTGGCAGTTACATGCCTCATCCACGACTGCACGACCATGGTCCGTGGATGGACTCACATAGCGTGTTGTCCATCCGTGGTCTGAGGTCCTGTGGCTTGGTTTGCAGGCCTTGAACCACGACCCTTCACTGACGGACTATGGTTGGACCCATGACCCGTTCTGGTGAAGCGTGGTCTGGGTTCAGACAATAGGTTCTCAAGGGCTTGACCTATGCCCCTCATCCACGAGGCGTGAGCTGACCCACGAGGCGTGGTGTCATGACCCAAGGGTACACCCTAGGAGTAACATGGCATACTTGACCCCGAAGGGGTCTCAAACAATCCCTTAGCATATCATAACATAAGATAATAGAAAAGTATGGAAATTTTAAAAACTTTTATCCATACAATCGAAAACATTTTTCATAAAGCAAGTGGAAGTTTTTACTACACTTTTGTCTCAAACCATCTATTAAACTATTGAATAAAACTCTTGGGACGCAGCCCATACAAAAGTCTAAAACATAAATAAATGACATTATAGAAATAATGGGTTTGTCGTCGAAGCTATGAGGACTCACCAAATCTTTAACTCTTCATGCTCCTTAGAAATCTAGCCTCCAAAGGAACTCAATCTCCGAAACCCTACATTTGATTAGAATGTAGGCAAAGTATTGGTTAGTACAAAATGTACCAAGTATGATAGCTAGCACAACATCATAAGAGCATCTCAAAATGGTTCGTCAACATACGACATAACCATAAGAGATAATAACATAGTCATAGCATAATCTCCAACATAAGCATCATATAATCATAAGTCAACATAAGACATAGGTAATGAGCATACGAGATAAATCATGTTCATGGCATAGTCTTTACTTAGACCTTCATACTAACATTCTCCAACCCTTAGTCTTTTATATTATAAGAGAACTACTTAACAAGCCACCTCAAAGCATACTTGTGCAATGCATGAACGGCATCCCATAATACCATTCACACTAAGCACCCCTTTTTGGTCATTCTTGGGCATAGTCCACATTCATAGTCAAGACTTAGGTTTTCATATCATAAGAGCACTATACTCTGAAGTAACCTCAAAGCACACTTGTGCAATGCATTGGTGGCATCCCATAATACCACACACACTAAGCATATCTGTGAAGTCACCTTATTCATATTTACCATCTATAGGTGTCATCCTTGACCTACTTCATATAGACAAAGAACTATCAACTTAAGTCAATCATATCATGGAAGGTAACTATAGCAACAATCTAAGCTAAGCATATATCACTTAAGAGCACACTTTATACGTAGCTTCAAATCATATGTGTGCCATTTATGAATGGCATCCCATATTACCATTCACACTAAGTACTTCCGTAGGCTATCTTACGCAATGCTTACTATTTATCATTCTAGACTACCAAAGAATAGCACCCTACTAGGCTAGACCTAACTACCATGGGAAAACACACTATCATGCAACCCAAGCTATACAACGAAGAGTACAAGTACCCCAACCAAGCTACTATGCAAACATTCATTATAATGCATACTACCCTTAGGGGAGTATGAATCCTCAACCCTAATCTACCCTTAGGAGAGTATGAATCCTCAAATCCTAAGCTACCCTTTAGGAGAGTATGATGTCTCAATCCTAAGCTACCATGAAATGGTCTTGGCCTAACCAACTCATTCTACCATGAAGGCATTCTAACAATGCTAGTTCAAGCTACCCTTAGGAGAGTATAGATCCCCAATCCTAGGCTACCATGCCTACTCTAATTCAAGCTACCATGAAAAGCATCCTACAAATACTAATTCAATCTAACCTTAGGACAGTATAATTCCTCAATCCCAAACTACCATGAAAACTCCTAACTCATGCTACTAACACAAGCTATACATGAAGGGATCATATGTCATAACTTCAAGCTATTTTATTCTAACATGCTTTGATTCATTCTAGGTGATTAACCCTTCAATCTAGCACCATTCCATGTGAGAAGACCTTTCACATTCTACATACATGCATTCATATAGTTCTAGGTAGGTCATGTGGGTAAAAACCTTCCACCACAACTCTATCTATTTTGTATACCAATTGTATGCAAGTAATCTTATCATATTAGACTTACTCTATAAGCAACATCTTTGATTTCAAACCCTACTCTCAAGCTTTACTCTACAATCATCATATTTGTTTAGATCACAAGACATAATAATCACAAGCCTTAGTCACAGGCAATTCTAGTCATAATTCATCATAAAGTCCCAAATTCAATCAATACAATTCATGATCTATCATACATTTATAAATCTAGTATCAATTCATTTTCACTTGCTTTTATTCTTGTAAAATACTTATCCATAACATCTATTCTAGAAGATCACCTTAGAACCTTCAATTGCACCTTTCATGGCATAAACCCTAAACTCAAATCTAGGGTTAACCATGGAATTCACATAAATTCATCATAATATCATGAATCAACACTAAATTAATCATAAATAAGTATTATCCAACCAATTGGAATCATACCCAACTAAACCCACACATTGGAAGAAACCCTAGCTTATATTGGGGTTCGTCTTCACAAATTTTGGGGGATTTCTAGAGGACTCTATGGGTGGAAGAATCCATATATGAATAAGCTAAACATACATTTATTCAAAGCCCTACTAAGCTTGCTACTATGGAGGGATTTTGACCTAGCTTCCTCTTATTCTTCTTCTTGGGTTTTCTAGAGAGAGAAATATTTTAAAGGAAGAACATTGGGATCTTTTAGGGTTTTGGAAGTAATGACTTAGTTGGGGTACTTAATGACTTAAAATACTTTATATAGGTGTATAAAGTCCATATAAAATGACCCCCACTTAAAACTAATCAAAAAGGAATTTCCTATTTTGACCCTCATTTGGCAGCCATGGTGCCAGGCACCACGATTGGACTCACGAGCCATGGTCAAGACCACGAGCCGTGGTCATGTCCGTTGTCCATTAGGCAGTGGCTTGGCCAATGAGTCTTTGCCTAAAAAAAAACTAAGGCATGACCATGAGACCTCCCACGATCTGTGGTGATGGTCGTGGTCTCTTAGGCAGTAGCTAGGACCCAATGCCTTGCCTCCCACAAACCTAAGGGGTCGTCACGAGACCCTTCACGGACCGTGGTCATGACCACTGGTCATGAAGGTGGTCGTGGACCTTGGGCAGTGCTTGGCCAAAGTTGGGCAGCCTTGGCCTTTGGCATAGGCTTTTCCCCCTTGCCTTGGCACTTTCCCTTTCCACCCTCAACCAAACCCTAGGTGGTCTTCTATACTATGAGGTAGAACATGTACCTTGACTTTAAACCACTAAACCCCTCATTCTATGCATGGGAAGTCTCATCAACAACTCTAATCCTCAACATCAAACTCTAGAACCCTAGTTTGAGGCTCTAGTTTTGTCTACTAGTTTCTGGGGTATTAAAGGAAATGACTCTAGACTGGCAACCCATCATGAATGCAATACATCTAAATGCACATAACGAAGGAAGGAAAGTTCAACTCCAAGCTAAACATACTCAATGCAACACAAGGGAGTAGGAACTACACCTAACAACCCAAAATGCATGAAATTCCATATCTATTCATTTTTAAGGAGGAACTAACATCTCCGAGCTAAAACATGCTCAACACACATTCATGGAGCCTAAATGCAATTTATTCACAAAAGTCATTTATTCAAGGAGGAATCTTTCAACTCCAAACTAAGGCATGCTCATTCATTTAACTCATGAAGTCTATATGCAACTTGACTCAAATGCACTATAAGTCTATATAAGGCAAAACAATGCATATAAGTCATTTCTAACAAGACCTAAGCATTTTCATAAACATGCATATATAAGGAAATCATGGCAACACATAATCACACAATAGCCTTATTACATAGGCAAACTATCTCCCCCTTGGGAGTAAGCCTACTCAAGCTCTTCTAAACATAATTACTACTAAATACAACTTCAAGTCCAATATAACAAGTAACAAAAGACAAGAAATTTGGAAATTTACTAAAGCATAAAACACATACTGGAAGGGACATGAGGAGATCACTCTTGATCTTCTCTAGATTGGAGAGCATAAAACCTATTCTTCTTTTGAGGTTCCACATCCCCACTACTAGTGGCAACTTGCTTACCCTCTCTTCTTGTAGCCTTTGCCTATGGACAATCCTTCTTCAAGTGGCCACTCTCAGCACAACTAAAGCAACCTTCTCTACCCGCCAAACAGCTACCCTCATGACTCTTACCACACCTAGCACAAGTGGGCCATAGGTACTCATTACTTATCCCTTGTGGCCTCAGGGTAGACACCCTCTCATCCTTATGCTTAGGAGCATTAGAAAAGCCTTGTCCGAAAAACTTTTGTCGATTCCTAGAATGACCATGTCCATCGGACCCTTCATGAAAGGACTTATTATTATTCATCCTAGACCTCTTTTTCTCCCTCGCCTTCTCCTTTTTGAGTTTGACTCATCCATTTGTTAGGCAAACACCATGAGGCGTGAGATATCCACATCATCAATAAGCATTGACATACAACATTCTTCTTCTACTATATCGGACACCCCCATCATAAACCTACTCATCATGTCCCTTGGACTTGCTACCAAAGATGGCACATACTTAGACAAAAGAGTAAATTTCAAGGCATACTCCTTCACACTCATGTTACCTTGCTTAAGATTAATGAACTCTTCCATCTTAGGTTTCCTCAACTACTAGGGAAAGAACCTATCAAGAAAAGATGACTTAAATGTTTCCCACTCTATAGGACCCGCCTCTACCGGCCTATCATCTCTCCAATGCTCATACCATATTTGGGCAACATCTTTTAACTAATAAGTGGCTAACCGATTTCTCTATTGAAGTCATCCCATGATAGAAAACACCTTATAAACCTCCCTTATGAACCAATTCGGATCCTCTTCCACCTTGGAGCCACTAAACTCCAGAGTATTCATCCTTAAAAATTCTCTCACTCTAGAAGCAGCCATCCCCCTTATTGGGTTTGCCAGAGCCACAACTTCTCTATTATCTTGCGTCGTCAAGGCTTGAGCCAACAATTGCATAGATGCCCTAAACTCCGCAAGAGTGACATTCTCAACTGAAGGGTCATTTGGGGCTTGAGGAGGAGCTTGGTGTGGAACTTGGAGAGGAACCTCTTGCTCCTCATTGGCTTCCTCTTTTCTCCTAACATTTGCCCTTGTATTAGCCATACCCTGAAAATCAACGGGCACGGATTAGAAGAAGGGCCTAATAAAGCCAAACTCTATGGCACAACTAAGAGAATAAAGAATTGAGATTTCCTAAACATCCAATAGCCTCCTATTCATAAATGTGGCGCGCTTCACATTTATGAACAAGACTCTACTAGACGTGGTTTGAGACAATCCTAGAACCATTCTAAACCTTGTGCTCTAATTACGAAGTTTGTCATGACCCAAGGGTATACCGTAGGAGTAACAAGGCGTACTTGACTCCGAAGGGGTCTCATACAAGCCCTTAACATATCATAACATAAGATAATAGAAAAGTACGGAAATTTTAAAAACTTTTATCCATATGATCAAAAACATTTTTCATAAAGCAAGCGGAAGTCATTACTACACTTTTGTCTCAAACCATCTATTAATCTCTTGAATAAAACTCTTGGGACGCAGCCCATACAAAAGTCTAAAACATAAATAAATGACATTATAGAAATAATGGGTTTATCCTCGAAGCTGTGAGGACTCACTAAATCTTCAACTCTTCTTGCTTCTTAGAAACCTAGCCTCCAAAGGAACTCAATCTCTGAAACCCTACATTTGATAAGAATATAGGCAAAGTATGCGTTAGTAAAAAATGTACCAAGTATGATAGCTAGAACAACATCATAAGAGCATCTCAAAATGCTTAGTCAAAATAAGACATAGGCATAATAGATAATAACATAGTCATAGTATAATCTCCAACATAAGCATCATATAATCATAAGTCAACATAAGACATAGGTAATGAGCATAGGAGATAAATCCTGTTCATGGCATAGTCTTTACTTAGACCTTCATACTAACATTCTTCAACCCTTAGTCTTTCATATTATAAGAGAACTGCTTCACAAGACACCTCAAATCGTACTTGTGCAATGCATGAACGGCATACCATAATACCATTCACACTAAGCACCCATTTTAGGTCATTCTTGGGCATAGTCCACATTCATAGTCAAGACTTAGGTTTTCATATCATAAGAGCACTATACTCTGAAGTAACCTCAAAGCACACTTGTGCAATGCATGGGTGGCATCCCATAATACAACACACACTAAGCATATCCTTGAAGTCACCCTATTCATATTTACCATCTATAGGTGTCATCCTTGACCTACTTCATATAGACAAAGAACTATCAACTTAAGTCAATCATATCATGGAAGGCAACTATAGCAACAATCCAAGCTAAACATACATCAAATAAGAGAACACTTCATAAGTAGCTTCAAGTCATACTTGTGCCATGTATGAATGACATCCCATAATACCATTCACACTAAGTACTACCTTAGGTTATCTTACTCAATGCTTATTATATATCATTCTAGACTACCAAAGAATAGCACCCTACTAGGCTAGACCAAATTACCATGGGAAACTCCAAACTCATGCTACTAACACAAGCTATACATAAAGGGATCATATGTCATAACTTCAAGCTATTTTATTCTAACATGCTTTGATTCATTCTAGGTGATTAACCCTTCAATATAGCACCATTCCATGTGAGAAGACCTTTCACATTCAACATACATACATTCATATAGTTCTAGGTAGGTCATGTGGGTAAAGGCCTTCCACCACAACTCTATATATTTTGTATACCAATTTTATGCAAGCTATCTCATCATATTAGACTTACTCTATAAGCCCTAGTGATCATCATCTTTGATTTCAAGCCCTAATCTCAATTTTTACTCTACAATCATCATATTTGTTTAGATCACAAGACATAATAATCACAAGCCTTAGTCATAGGCAATTCTAATCATAATTCATCATAAAGTCCCAAATTCAATCACTACAATTCATGATCTATCATACATTCATAAATCTAGTATCAATTCAATTTCACAAGCTTTTATTCTTGTAAATTACCTTTCCATAACATCTATTCTAGACGATCACCTTAGAACTTTCAATTTCACCTTTCATGGCATAAACCCGCATAACTCAAATCTTGGGTTAACCATGGAATTCACATAAATTTATCATAATATCATGAATCAACACTAAATTAATCATAAGTAAGTATTATCCAACCAATTGGAATCATCCCCAAGTAAACCCCCATAATGGAAGAAACCCTAGCTTAGATTGGGGTTCTTCTTCACAAATTTTGGGGGATTTCTAGGGGACTCTATGGGTGGAAGAACCTACTAAGCTTGCTACTATGGAGGGATTTCGACCTAGCTTCCTCTTCTTCTTCTCCTTCTTCTTCTTCTTGGGTTTTCTAGAGAGAGAAATATATGAGAGCAAGAACTTTGGGATCTTTTGGTGTTTTGGAATTAATGACTTAGTTGGGGTGGTTAATGACTTAAAATACTTTATATAGGTGTATAAAGTCCATATAAAATGACCCCCACTTCAAACTAATCAAAAAGAAATTTCCTATTTTGACCATCATTTAGCAGCCATGGTGCCAGGCACCACGACTGGACTCACGAGCCGTGGTCTTGTTCGTGGTCCATTAGGTAGTGGATTGGCCATTGAGTCTTTGCCTCAAAAAAACAAAGGCATGACCATGAGACCTCCCACGATCGAGAACGAATCTGTGGTGATGGTCGTGGTCTCTTAGGCAGTAGCTAGTCCCCAATGCCTTGCCCCCCACAAACCTAAAGGGTTTTCACGAGCCCCTTCACGGACCGTGATCAAGAACACTATTCATGAACGTGGTTGTGGACCTTGGGCAGTGCTTGGCCAAGGTTGGGTAGCCTTGGCATTTGGCTTAGGCTTTGCCCCCTTGCCTTGGCACTTGCCCTTGCTACCCTCAACCAAACCCTAGGTGGTCTTCTATACCACGAGGTCTAACACGTACCTTGATGTTAAACCACTAAACCCCTCATTCTATGCACGGGAAGTCTCATCTATGACAATAATCCTCAACATGAAACTCTAGAACACTAACTTGAGGCTCTAGTTTGGTCTACTAGTTTCCGGGGTATTACAATATCTTGGTGGCTACCGGGTGAATGGAATACCAAGAACTATAGGCTTCTGACAAGATCTGCTCTCTAAAGTTATCAACATTAGGAACACACAACCAACCTTGATGTCATGACCCAAGCCTACACCCCAGATGTGACACGGCGTACAAGACTCCGAAGAGCCTCATAGCATTCATAACATAAGAACATAGGAATATAGTGTAGAATTTAAAACCTTTCTTTATAATCGAAGTCATTTTCTTAAAAGCAAGCGAAAGTCTTTCTATACTTTATCTCAAACCATCTACACCACTTTGAATAAAACCTTGGGACATAGCCCATAAAAAATATCTAAACATAAAATAAAAGACATTAAGGAAATAGTGGGTTCATCCTCGAAACTATGAGGACTCACCAAATCTTCAACCCCTTGTTCCTTAGAAACCCATATTCCAAGAATAGAACATCAAGTATCCAAACCCTCACTTTTGTAAAAATGTAGAAATATGGGTTATCACACAGAAATGTACCAAGTATGATAGCCATGCAAAAACCATGCTTAAAAAGAACATTTTGGTTGAAAACCATGCTATATGCCAATTTTGAGAAACATCATGATCTTTAGTATAAAAGGCATAAGATACAATCAATATCAGCATATAAGCCTTTACATCACATAAGACCATCACTTTAGATAACCCTAAGCTATACTTTTGCAATGTAAGAATGGCATCCCATAATACCATTCATACTAAGTATCACTTTGAGGCCACCATAGATGAACTTACCATTCTTCCTTCTCATCTTTAGACAATACTCATGCATAAGGAACATTCATATTTCATAAGAATTAACCGACATTGACCATGTGAGCTTAACATGGAATCCGATGTACTATCCCACATCGTAAGGGTTGGTCTACTTGCTTAAGGTAGAGCCGATAACATTTTAGCTTAGGTAGATCCACTAGCTAATAACCTATGCGGGCACATAGTTATGGGATAAGAAAGATGTTCATTGAACCCGGCCTAACATAGGAAGAGCTTCCAGCTTACTATAACCACTAGGTACTTAGCCATCATTCCCATAGAATAGGTCAATCACATTAACATTATTCTACTTGAGAGGGATACCAGCATTAGGTCTACCGACCCAAAGTACATTATAGACGAAAGGGGCACCACCATTAAGTCTACCGATTCAAGGTACATTATAAGGATAGCTAGTTGAATCCTCAACAAAGGGCCATCACCATTAGGTCTACCGATTCAAGGTTCATCATTTCACACATGAAAGGGTTAGCACCATTAGGTCTACCGATTCAAGGTTTTTCATTCATTCATAGATGCCTCATGAAAGGGCTACCAACATTAGGTCTACCGATTCAAGACAAAGCTTAGAATACTTTGTTAATCGTGTATGAAAGGGCTACCAACATTAGGTCTACCAATTCATGTTCATTAAGTCAAGATACATTAGTTACTCAAGAAGAGGATGTCTAAGCCTACCAATTCAAGATACTTCAATCAAGATCACATTCATTTACACAAGAAGAGGATGCCCTAAGCCCACTAATTCAAGGTACATCAATCAACATTACTTTCATTCACACAAGAAGAGGATGCCCTAAGCCTACCAATTCAAGGTGTAACATTACATTGAAGAAACCTTTCACATATAACATCATCATTCATAAGTGTATAATTGAGAATAACCTTTCAATAATAACACAATTGTATTGTATACATGATCACATTACTTTCATTGAATTCACATACGTATACATAACATCATGATCATACATCAATCTTTCATACTTTGCCCTTCAAGGCCATGAATCACAATTCACCAACACACCTAGATTCTACAATTTAGGCATGAATAATGACATAATTCAATAAACTAAATCAATATAGACTTAATCTCTTCACATGCTTCCATAATCAACCAATCCCAAATCACAATTCACAATTTAGTATTTTGGGGGAATCATGGGTTCATAGGGATATTCCATCTTAAAACAACATTAATTCATCAATATTCATCATAATTCAACCTTTCAAAACGTTTAGAAATTGAACCCATGACAAAGATTGAAACCCTAACTTTTGTGGGGTTTTGGAAACTTTGAAACCATCTTTTGAAGGGGCTCCTTGGGTGGAAACTAACAAAGGATGAAAACTACCATACCTTGATTGAAGAAACTCCACGAAATTGAAGAGAAAGGATGAAATATTGAGCTCCAAACCTTGACTTCTTCTTCTCCAATGGAGGTTTCTAGAGAGAGAATATTTGGAGAGGAGGTAGTTTATATTTTTGAATTTTGGGAATAATGAATTGTAAAAGGGAGTTTAATACTTTATAAAGCCTTAAATAAGTGAAATAAAACCATTTAAACCATCCCCAACTCATAACTAATTAATTAGGAATTTACTAGATTGACCCTAGCCTTGGCCGAATTTTGGACAGCTTTTGCAGTGGTGACCCACAGACTGTGGGTCCACTCACGCCCTGTATTGCTGGTCCGAGGGTGGGGTCTGCAACTTCACACTTTGGGGTCTTGACCTACGGAGCCTCTCCACAAGGTGTGGAGGGACCTACTCCCTGTAGGTCCCATCCTTGGGTCATAAAATTTGGCAGTTTTTGGTTTCTTTGGGGCAGCCATGGGGTTAGACTTTAGGATCCTCCTCAAGGACCCTTGGTTGGTCCTTGGGGTCGTGCCTTGATGTTTAACCCCTAAACTCGGGAACTCATTTTACAACGTAAAACTTCACATCAACTCAACAACACACTCATTAGGCTCTAGTTTCACCTATACATTTTTTCGAGGTGTTACATTACCTCCCCCTTAGGAACATTCATCATCGAATGACACTGTAAACACTTGAGGGAAACAAAGACTCAAGACTAGCAGCCCATCATGCATGAAACATCATAAACAATGCACAAAAGTAGGAGGAAACATCAACTCCATCTCAAACATACTCAATGCAACACAAGGAAGTAGGAACTTCATCTACAAACTTATTATGCATGAAAACTTCAACGTTTCTCATATCATTTGAGGAATTACCTTCTCCAAGTCAAAGCATGCTCATCATAACATCATAAAGCAATTTATGCAATTACTCTTAAAAGCACATGTAGGCATGTTCAACATTTCACCTCATGAAGCATATAGACAACTCATACTAAATGCATATTAAAATGAGAAATATAAATCATAAAAACTCATTTTATCATTCAAACATGAATTCATCAAAAACATGCATAACGTAAGGAGACCATGGAAACACATAATCACACATGACTCCAAAACATGAAACAAGCCAAAAAGGAACTCTTTGTCTTAGGCTTGAATAGGAATAGAAAGGAAGAGAATGAGGATATCGGGACTTTTCATTGGCCCTTGGCCTCCCAAGTAGCACCCTCATTAAAACCCTTACTAAAAATACTACTCCTTAACATTTTCATGGAAACAACTTCCTTACTCTTCTATTTCTTAACTTGACGGTCTAAGATCCCAACCGGTACTTCTAAACTAGGGAGGTTCTCATTAAGCAACTCTTGCTCACAAACAACCCTACCAACACCACTCAAGGTGAGAATTCAAGTCAACCTAAATCATGAACATCAAGAACACTCTCCGACCTTGCTATCTAAGCACTTGTTCTCCCTCGATCCTTGTAGCATGAGCCCTTCAAGTGGTCATATCCTAAAGACCATCGGATAAGGAATAATAGAGAGAGACCTTATAGAGTTAAACTTTATGGCACGATGTGAAGAACGAAGAAGTGAGCTTTTCCTAACATCCAATAGCCTTTTATTCATAAATGTGGCGCGCTTCACACTAATAACAAGACACTACTAGATGTGGTTTGAGATATCCTAAAAGCATCCCAAAATCTTGTGCTCTGATACCATGTTTGTCACGATCCGAACCTACACCCTGGACGTGACACGGTGAACAAGACTCCGAAGAGCCTCATACAAGCCTCATAGCATTCATAACATAAGAACATAGGAAAATAGTGCGGAATTTAAATTTTCTCTTTATAATCGAAGTCATTTTAATAAAAGCAAGTGGAGGTCTTTCTATACTTTGTCTCAAACCATCTACAACACTTTGAATAAAACTTTGGGACATAGCCCATAAAAAAGCTCTAAACATAAAATAAAAGACATAAAGGAAATAATGGGTTCATCCTCGAAACTATGAGGACTCACCCAATCTTCAACTCCTTGCTCCGTAGAAACCTATCTTCCAAGAATAGAACATCAAGTTTCCAAACCCTACATTTTGTAAAAATGTAGAAATATGGGTTAGCACACAGAAATGTACTAAGTATGATAGTCATGCAAAAACCATGCTTAAAAAGAACATTTTGGTCGAAAACCATGCTATATGCCAATTTTGAGAAACATCATGAACTTTAGTATAAAAGGCATAAGATACAATCAATATCAACACATAAGACCATCACCTTAGATAACCCTAAGCTATACTTGTGCAATGTAAGAATGGCATCCCATAATACCATTCATACTAAGTACCACTTTAAGGCCACCATAGATGAACTTACCATTCTTCCTTCTCATCTTTAGACAATACTCATGCATAAGGAACATTCACATTTCATAAGTCATGACAAGGAAAGTAACTCATAATACAATCCAAGTAAAGCATGCATCATTACATTAAGCATTTAAGTCAATATTCTCATTAGCTTAATTAAGATTACATTCATTCATTAGACATTAAGACATTGGAGAATCACACCATAGCCCTCTTAAAGCCTACTCGTGCAATACATGAATGGCATCCCATACTACCACCCACACTTCATAGAACTTCGCAAGTAATCATAGCACGTATCTCACATGATGGGAATAAGAATTAACCGACATTGACCATGTGAGCTTAACATGGAATCCGATGTACTATCCCACATCGTAAGGGTTGGTCTACTTGCTTAAGGTAGAGCCGATAACATTTTAGCTTAGGTAGATCCACTAGCTAATAACCTATGCGGGCACATAGTTATGGGATAAGAAAGATGTTCATTGAAACCCGGCTTAACGTAGGGAGAGCTACTAGCTTACTATAACCACTCGGTACTTACTCTTCATTCCCATAGAGTAGTTCAATCACATTAACATTATTGTACTTGAAAGGGCTACCAACATTAGGTCTACCGACCCAAAGTACATTACACACGAAAGGGGCACCACCATTAGGTCTACCGATTCAAGGTACATTATAAGGATAGCTCATTGAATCCTCAAGAAAGGGCCACCACCATTAGGTCTACCGATTCAAGGTTCATCATTTCACACATGAAAGGGTTACCACCATTAGGTCTACCGATTCAAGGTTTTTCATTCATTCATAGACTTCTAATGGAAGGGCTACCAACATTTGGTCTACCGATTCAAGACAGACCTTAGAATACTTTATTAATCGTGTATGGAAGGCTACCAACTTTAGGTCTACTGATTTATGTTCATTAAGTCAAGATACATTAGTTACTCAAGAAGAGGATGCCTAAGCCTACCAATTCAAGATACTTCAATCAAGATCACATCCATTTACACAAGAAAAGGATGCCCTAAGCCTACCAATTCAAGGTACATCAATCAACATTACTTTCATTTACACAAGAAGAGGGTTTCCTAAGCCTACCAATTCAAGGTGTAACATTACATTGAAGAAACCTTTCACATATATCATCATCATTCATAAGTGTATAATTGAGAATAAACTTTCAATAATAACACAATTGCATTGTAGACATGATCACATTACTTTCGTTGAATTCACATACACATACATAACATCATGATAATACATCAATCATTCATACTTTGCCCTTCAAGGCCATGAATAACAATTCACCAACACACCTAGAATTCTACAATTTAGGCATGAATAATGACATAATTCAATAAAATAAATCAATATAGACTTAATCTCTTCACATGCTTCCATAATAAACCAATCTCAAATCACAATTCACAATTTAGTATTTTTGGGGAATCATGGGTTCATAGGGAAATTCCATCTTAAAAAACCATTAATTCATGAATTCAATCACAATTCATTGCAATTCAACCTTTGAAAATGTTTAGAAATTGGACCCATGACAAAGATTGAAACCCTAACTTTTGGGGGTTTTGGTAAACTTTGAAATCATCTTTTGAAGGGGCTCCTTGGGTGGAAACTAACCAAGGATGAAAACTACCATACCTATATTGAAGAAACTTCAAGAAATTGAAGAGAAAAGATGAAATTTTGAGCTCCAAACCTTGACTTCTTCTTCTCCAATGGAGGTTTCTAGAGAGAGAATATTTGGAGAGAAGGTAGTTTCTATTTTTGAGTTTTGGGAATAATGAATTGTAAAAGGGAGTTTAATACTTTATAAAGCCTTAAATAAGTGAAATAAAACAATATAAACTGTCCCCATCTCATAACTAATTAATTAGGAATTTACTAGATTGACCCTAGCCTTGGCAGAATCTTGGACAACTTTTGCAGTGGTGACCCTCTCCCATGACCCACGGACCGTCGGTCCACTCACACCCCATCCTGTTGGTCCGTGCGTGGGGTCTGCAACTTCACACTTTAGGGTCTTGACATATGGAGCCTCCCCACGAGGCATGGAGGGACCTACTCCCCGTAGGTCCCATCTGTGGGTCATAAAATTTGGCAGTTTTTGGTTTCTTTGGGGCAGCATTGGGGTTAGACTTTAGGGTCCTCCTCAAGGACCCTTGGTTAGTCCTTAGGGAGTCGTACCTTGAAATTTAACCCCTCAACCTAAACTCGGGAGCTCATTTTACAACATAAAACTTCACATCAACTTAACAACACACTCGTTAGGCTCTAGTTTCACCTATTCGATTTTCCAAGGTGTTACACTTGATTTCTAAGTACTCCATCTCCCCTTTGGGAGAAAGCGTCTACAGACTTTTTAAGCACCACTTCCTTCAATTCAACCAAAGTTGGATGAAGACCTTACTTGGCCTTCACATCGACCACAAAAGATGATTTTGACACATTGTGAACCGTAACACCACCTTTAGTAGAATCAACTAACCGAACACCCAATCAGGTCAATCTATGAACATCTCAAATCAACTCTTTGTTATTATCTTCTATATGAGAAACACTACCCATCGATAATCGACTAAGAGCATCCGCCACCACATTCACCTTACCGGTGTGAGAGAGATCAGTTATGTCATAGTCTTTCAATAATTCAAGCCATCTCCTTTGGCGAAGATTCAAATCTTTCTAATTAAAAACATATTGCAAAATCTTGTGGTCGGTAAAGACATACACATGAACACCATACAAATAATGCCTCCAAATATTTAAGGCAAAAACGACCGCCGCTAGTTCAAGGTCATGGGTTGGATAATTCTTTTCATGAATTCTAAGTTGTCTTGAAGCATGGGCAATGACTTTCCCATTTTGCATAAGGACACATCCTAACCCAATTCTAGAGGCATCAAATAAACGACAAAACCATTTGTCCCTTCCGGTAAAGTCAACACCGGAGCGGAAGTAAATCTATTCTTCAATTCCTAAAAACTCTTTTCACAAGCTTCAGACCATATGAACTTAGCCTTCTTTTGAGTCAATGTTGTCAATGGAGAAGCAATTGAAGAAAATCCCTCAACAAACCTTCTGTAGTGACCAGTCAAAACCAAGAAACTTCTAATATATGAAGGGGATAGAGGTCTAGGCCAACTCTTATCCGCATATGTCTTCTTAGGATCTAACTCAATACCCTTACTCAAAACAATATGACCAAGAAAAGCCACAGACCTTAACTAAAACTCGCATTTGCCAAACTTTGCAAGGAGTTGTTGGTCCTTGAGAATTCGCAACACAATCCTCAAATGATCATCGTGTTCACCCTCACTTCCTAATAGATCCATATGTCATCAATGAACACAGTCACAAACATGTCGAGGTATTGTCAAAACACCCTATTCATCAAATCCATAAATGTCGTCGGGGTATTTGTCAAACCAAAAGAAATTATCAAAAACTCATAATGACCATACCGAGTTCGAAAAGTCATCTTCGAAATGTCATCTTCTTTCACCCTCAATTGGTGATAACCCGACCAAAGGTCAATCTTGGAAACATAACCTGCCCTTTGAAGTTGGTCAAACAAGTCATCTATCCTTGGGTACTTATTCTTAATGGTAACCTTGTTCAACTGCCGATATTCTATACACATACAGAGAGAACCATCCTTCTTTCTAACAAACAAGACTGGAGCGCCCCATAGAGAAATACTCAGGCGGATGAAACCCTTATCCAAAAAATATTTCAACTGCTCTTTCAACTCCTTTAGTTTTGTCGGAGCCATTCGATAAGGGGGGATAGAGATAGGTTGTGTATCTGGGAGAAGGTCAATACCGAAGCCTATTTCCCTTTCAGGATGAATACAGGGTAAATCATCTGGAAATACTTTTGGAAACTCATTAACAATGGGGACCGACATAAGAGTAGGGGTGTCAGAATTTGTGTCCCTCACCCTAACTAGATGATAAATGCAACCCTTAGAAATCATCTTTCTATCTCCAAGACAAGAGACAAACTGACCCTTAGGCATATAATTTCCCCCTTTCCACTCTAGGACAGGCTCATTTGGAAACTCAAATTTGACTACACAGGTTCTACAATCAATAGAAGCATAACATTTATGCAACCAATCCGTACAAAGGATAACATCAAAATATAGCATATCAAGCTCTACCATATCAACAAGAATAACTCTATCGGACAAGGAGATGGGACATTTTCTATAGACCCTCTTAGCCACAATAGAATCACCAACAAGAGTAGAGACAGAAAAAAGATCCAACAACACATCTGGAAGAATATCAAACATCATAGCCACATATGGCGTCACAAAAGACAACGTAGCATCGGGGTCAAGTAAAGCATAAACATCAAATTGGAAGACTTTCAACATCCCGTTAACCACACCGGGAGAACCGTCTTATTCACCACGAGTCTGAAGTGCATAAAATTTATTTTTCTTGGGAGCATCTGAACCCGCACCATTAGGACCAGACGAACAATTAGGTTGAACACTTTGACGATTATCTCTATCATTCTTAGAAACTGAAGGGAAATCTCTTATCTTGTGGTCCATCTAACCACAATCAAAACAAGCATTGGAACCTGCTAGAAACTTGCCGTCATGCTTCCTTCCACACTTAGAACAAGTAGGCAAAAAGGAGCCACTACCACTTCCTCTTTGAGTCTTAGGATTGGAGGAACCTTGACCTAAAAACCTTTGTCGAAACTTAGAACGACCTTGTCCATCGGACCTAGAACGCGAGAAGTTACCATCACCAATCTTAGCTCTCTTTGCCTCCATAGACCTTTCCTTAAATTTCTCCTCTTCAATTTGTTGAGCATGAACCATGAGACGAGAAATCTCCATATCATTAATAAGCAAGGAGGTACGACATTCCTTAACCACCATTTCGGACACACCCAAAACGAACTTATTCATCCTTGCCCTAGAATTGGCAATCATAGTAGGAGCATACCTAGACAATTGTGTGAACTTCATAGCATATTCCTTCACACTTATGTTTCCTTGACGAAGGTTGATGAATTCAAGCACATTTGCCTCCCTCATCTCACGGGGAAAGAACCTATCAACGAAAGTAACTTTGAACTTTTCCCAATCGAGAGGACCCGCATCTCCCGGTCTCCCTTCTTTTCTTTGGTTATACCATATTGAGCAACAACCTTAAGTTGATAAGCAGCCACCTCCGCATTTTCCACCGGCGTCACTCCCATGATCATTAACACCGTATAAACCTCATCGATGAACTCTTGAGGATCTTCCTCAACCTTAGAATCATGAAACTACGGAGGATTCATTCTAGTGAAGTCCATTACTCTAGATGCCGCCATACCCACATTTGGGTTAACGAGGACTGCAACCTCCCTATTGGCTTGGGTCGTGATGGCTTGAGCCAATACTTGAAAAGCAGCCCTAAACTCCGCATTAGTCACTTGATCGGCCAAACGATCAATCGGAACTTAGGGAGCTTGAGGAAGAGCCTCTTGATTCGCATTCCATCCCACATTCCTCCTAGCATATGATCTTCGAGTATCCATATTATGTAGAGCATCGGATAAGGATTAGGATAGAGACATTATAGAGTTAAACACTATTGCACGACTTTAGAGTATGAAAGAAGTGGAGTTTCCTAAACATCTTGTATCCTCTTATTCATAAATGTGGCACACTTCACACTTATGAACAAGACCCTACTCGATGTAGCTTATGAGACTTCCTAGGACCTTTCTAAACCTTGTGCTTTCATTACCAAGTTTGTCACGACCCTAGGTAGCGCTGATGTGAGGCTAAAATACATAATTTAAATCATTATTTGCCTCACATTTAGTATTTATATTTGTAATTTTTTAGCCTGGATTTTATGGATTGTGCTAAATAGTATATTTTATTTGTAGGATTAAATTGGTGGGAAAATGAAGAAGTTTGGAGCTAAAAATAATTAAAGATGGAAGATTGAAGAAGGAAATCAAGCAGGTTGCTTAATGGATTAAAGTGAATATTATATTAATATTTATATATACAGAAGTTGGCGAGAAAGCAAATAAGTGCACATTGGAGTTGTCCACGTGGTAGCATCTCAAGAAATCCAATTTTGTGGGCGGACGAAGCAGTGTTTCAAACAGAATCCAATTTCGTTTGGTTTTGGATTTCCAATTTGTTTTGGACGCAATTATTTTATTCAGGATTTCCTACATCTATAAATAGTTCATCAGAATAATTACTAAGGGAAGAGGATACAATGTAGAAAATAAGTTTTGGTTTAGGGTTTTATCTTTTCTTTCACTTTTATTTTATTTTACGTCTTTTATTTGAATGATTCGTTGTAATTGCTCTATGTCTATATGAAAGCATAAACTTCTCGTTCTTGGATTATATTTACTTACAAAATGATTGTTTAGTGATTTTTATACCGGCATAATTGTTTATCATATTGGTTGTTCTTATATTATTGTGATTACTATTTTGATGCTTGACCACCATTAGAATAAATTTATTGTGTTCTTTTAAACTCGAGAGAGGGATAGAATGTGGATTATAAGGAGCATGATATTTTCTTGCATATCACTTGAATTGATTTGTGTCTAGGATAGGGATATACCTAGGTGTCTTGGTTTGCTCAAATACGGGAAGACAACGTAATGCCCGGTAGTTGGTACAATTTATCCCCGCTCAACGATGTAGTTAGACTGTCAATTGTGGTAGACGGTTAGAGGTCGGGAGATCATCACTATATTATAAACCCCGTGAATCAATAACTAGATAATCAAATAAGTTGATGAAATTGATGCTAAACATGATTGTTAGTTAAATCATAATCCTAGATTGATTCATTCATTGATTGTGTAAATATTTATCTTTTCTTAGTTAATTGCTTTTTAGTTATTTTATCTTTATTTTTAGTTTAGTTAATATATATTCATCTTTTGAAATCCTCCCTTAAATAAATAATTAGAATTAGTATAATTTAGTAAATAGTTAATTTACAAGTCCTTTGGGTTCGATAATCCGGCTCTTTTAGGGCCACTATATTACTTGCGAGACCACGTACACTTGTGTGTGCAATTGGAAGCAACAAGCCCCTAGGAGTAACATGACGTATAAGACCCCGAGTGGCCCTATACAAGCGACTTATCTTTCGTCATACAAGATAATAGAATAAAGAGAGTTAGAAGACAATTTCAACATATCAAAGTTTTATAGAGAAAAACGGAAATCTACACATCTTCTCAAAGCCATCTAGTACATAAGAATGAATCTGGGCATAGCCCGTACATCATGTTCCAAAATTGAAGGTCCGGAAAGACTGAAAACAATGAATGTCCGGTTCTCAAAGCATGAGGACTCACCAAAGCTCGAAATATCCTCAAAGAACTGTAGCCACGAAACTAGGAACCCTGACTATCAGACCCTACATTTAAGGAAATGTAGGCAAGAATATGTGTTAGTACAAACATGTACCAAGTATAATAGCCATGCATAAAAATATATAAAGTCATGCTAAAAAGGGACATTTTCATGAGCATGCAATGATCAAGCTAAAACATGGATCTTGAATGTTAGAAAACATAAGTCATAAAACATGATCAATGCAAGTGAACATCATCTCAAAACATACGTAAAATACTTCTTGAAGTAACCTTAGTTCACCTTAGCTTGCTTGTGGGAAGTAGCCTTAACCAGCATATAAGACCATGTAAGCTATTAACATGGAATCTAGTGTCTGCCCCACACCGAAAAGGGGTAACCTACTTGCCAAAGTAAGGACCATGAACTTCTAGCTTATGTGAATCAACTAGCTAATGTCTATCTAGAAAATCCTATGTTGGTACATAGTTTATTGGACACGGGTAATCGCCACTTGTCCACTCGGTACTAATCTTAACTTACACAGAATAGTTCTTAATCATATTCATCTTATCTTTTAAAGGAACATAGGTAATCACCTCTTGTCCTTACATCATGTGACATGGGTAATTGCCACTTGTCTTTAAATAGAGAGCATGGGTAATCGCCTCTTGCCTCAAATTTAGAATAGCTCCTTAACTTAGATTCATTTTAGGTGAGTAATCCTTTTGACCTTAGAATCCTTATCATGTGAGAAAACCTTTCATAATCAAGCTTTGATCTGTATATGAGAAATCCTTTCAACAAGACAACAATAACAACATCATTGATACTTCACTCTCAAAGCATCTGTAAAACATTTACATCAATTTCATAAGAACATGCATCATTGCATAATTCACCTTTCATGGTTCAAAACCCACATTTAATCATCAATATCTAGAAAACATGGGTTCATGGGAATTCATCATAAAATCATGTAATTATCTCAATTCATGCTTGATAGATCATGAAACAATCAAATAAATCAATAATTAAAGGAACCCATGACATGGAAGAAAACCCTAACTCAATTGGGGAATTCTATCTTTATAAACTGGAGAATTGGGAATTCCGTGGAGGAAAGGGCTCCATGGATGAAAACTATCATACCTCAATGCCAATTGCTTAACTTCAATGGTGGAATTGGAGACTTGGCTTGAAACCCTATGTTGATTCGTTCTTCTTCAAGTTTTCTAGAGAGAGAAATATTTTGAGAGGAAAACTTGTTCTTCTTTTAGGAATTTGAGAGAATGATTTTAGTTGGGGAAATTTGGGGATTAAAACACTTATATAGGTCTTTAGGTGAAGGGTAAAACAACATAGTACTAAGCTAGAATATTTAAGAAAAGACCCAAAAGCCCCTAGAAAGATAAATGTTGACACCATAGACGGTGACGAACAATGGTCTGTGGTTCCACCAACGGACCGTCTTATTCGTCCGTCGTTTGTTGTCAGAGACTTAAACATCAGGACCTCCAATGACAGGACCTACCCACGGGCCATCGTCCAATCGATGGCCCGTGGGTCCCAACTGTGGTCCTCAACTTTCAACCTCAAAATCTCTCTAAGTGTGGGACTCACCTATGAAATCTATTTACGGTTTGTGCATTGAACGACGGACCGTCCTGGTGAAACGTTGAAAAAGTACTGGAACTCGACAATTTGGGGAAACTTTCCTGGCCAACCACAGACCTGATCTATGGTCCGTGGATCATTCCACGGTCCGTGGATGGCACCGTAGGAACTGGCACCAGGTCTCTTAAAAATTGAATTTTCATGTCTTCTCGAATCCAAGGTGTTACAATGACAACAATCAATTCAAAACGAAAATAGCTAGAATGACTGACATTACTTAACTTTTAATCATTAAACTTACTATGAATAAAGCTTCAAAATTCATTATTTTAGCATAGAATGAAGAGACAGTGACATTTTCAATCTCATAAAGAATTGTCATAGATACTCATATACATGAAACCAATAAGATAAATATTCTCACCTTGGGCATTTTGGCTTTCATAAGTATATTATCAATAATTTTTTATGAAAACACATATAAGATCTTTAAAATTGTTTATAAAAATAATATATTATGTATGTATAATAATAAAACATATGTATATAATTTGTCGGTTCGGTTCGGTTATTTCTTCGGGTTTTTTTGAACAAAACCATAGCCAACTCAAATACCATTAGTTTTTAAAAATCTAAAACCAAACCACACCTAACCCAAATAAAAAATAGTTTATTTAATCAGTTGGTTCAATTTTTTCGATTTGAATAAGTTTTTATTTAAATCGTGAACACCCCTAGTTATCGGGATATGGCATAAGTATCCCCTCCTAAAGTATGAGTTAAATCCAAGCAACACACATTAAGGGCATGTTTGAAAAGTCACCTTGGTAATTGGATTTGGTGTAATTAGGAGTAATTACAATGTTTGACCTGCTTGGTTGGCCATGTAATTACCTTTTCAGCATGTAATTGGATGTAATTGGCATGATGTAATTACACTCTCCAATTCATAGGGGGGGGGGGGGGGCTGTGAATTGCTGGTAATTACATCGTGAAATTACAAGCTGAT